>VMDO01004737.1:0-121028 GCA_007922755.1 Pedetes capensis
ATTAATTTTTGGGAGGGGGTTGCCAGGTCCTTCTCCCAAGCCTACAGCTTCTGGTGTTCCCAGGCGGTTTCCCATCCAGGTACTAACCAGGCCCAACCCTGCTTAGCTTTTGAGATCTGATGGGATCGGATGACACCGGGCTACAGCTGCAGGCTTTAAAATAACCTAGTTGTCTGATAATAAGTATGTTGTTGTTGTTGTTAGGTGCCTTCGAGTTGTGTCTGACTCATAGTGACCCTCATAGGGTTTTCAATGGCTGATTGTTTCGGGATTGCCTCGGGAGTGGGTTGCCACATCCTTCTCCCATTTTTGGGGTGCTGGGAATTGAACTCAGGACCTCCGAGACTGCAGAGTGGCGCGCTCTACCAACTAAGATAAATCCCAGCCCCGATAGTAAGTATAGAGTATACATTTTGAGATATACAAAATAGATTGGAATCATTAAAGGTGAGAATGACATGCATACTTATGACCTGAAATTTTTATTTACACCTTTTAGGCATACAAATTACAAAATAGCGCACAGAAAAAATCTTTGTTTTTAAAAGTATATATTTGCATTAAAAACCTCGAAAAAGACATAAAACATTGACATTGCCTAATCTAGGTGGTATATTCTTAATTATTGAAATGTTGCTTATTTTTCTTATATTTCTATAAAATACATTTTACTCATAAAAAAGAAACGATTCAAACAGAAAGTTTAAATTAAAAAGAAGATGCATTTGCTCAACAAGTTTTTTAAAGACACAAAACTTCAGGCAATCCCAAGGAACCATTTATTATATTCATTTTCAGACATTCAATTATCACATACTTACCCACCCATTATATGTGAGATTCCTGTCCTGTGTTCTTCACTTTGGCAGGGATTCTGTGTATGGTAACCAAGGAGAAAGACACAGCTTTATTTTCAAAGAACTTGCTTAGCAGGAGAAAAATATTGCAGATGTCCCTAATTCTGAGAAATCACATTGAAAGAGGTATGCCTTGGGGGCCATAGATTAACGTGAAATAATTTAGTGCAAATTGTGGATGTTGTCAATCACACTCTGTTGTCATCATCAACTTTAAATCACTTAGTGGCAGAAAAATCCGATCCTAGTTTTGCCAAATTTTTGGATGTCTTTACCTCAAATGTCTGAGAATATTTTAAGCAAGCTTCCGGAAGAATCTATTCAACAGATCAAGGGGCTGATTGGGTTAAGACACAAATTCAATAAGAATTTTTCATAAATTCTTAACAGTTAAAATCTTCTGAAATATCTCATTCTTACTGGGAATACATGAATTAAAATAAATAATTTCCATTTTTTGTGGTTCATATTTAAGCTTCTCGAGACCAAGGTGGCAATTTGATTTAATTCCATTCAACACAGATTTATTATAATTGTGTTTTAATATTTGTCATAATTGCATCATAGCACTTACAATCACTCCACAAGGAAGCTCAGTAATTAGAGTCCTAACAGTCAGTCATTTTTACCTTCTCTCATGCTCCCTCATGCAACTCATTCATCATATATTTGGGCCTCAGCTGACACAGAATACTACACTGCAATTGTCTTTGTCTATCATGAGACTATATCCTTGAGGCCAAATACCATGTGCCCCCATCATCCAATGTACATCATGCAATATGGTAGCCACTCAATAATTACTTTCTGGGGGCTGGGTGTGGTAGCGCATGCCTGTAGTCCCAGTGGCTCAGGAGGCAGAGGCAGGAGGATCGCAAGTTTGAGACCAGAGGGAGTCTGAGTAACTTAGCAAGACCCTATCTCAAAAAGTAAAAGAAATGGGCTGCGGGAGCAGCTCCGTGGTCCAGCACTTGCAGAGTATGGACGCACACGGTCCTGGGTTCAAACCCCAGTACCACACAAAACAACAACAACAACAACAACAACAACAATGATAATAATAATAATAACTTTCTGAGAAAATCTACTCCTTAGTCCTTGCTACTTTCTTTTTTTTTTTTTTTTAACATTTAATGGCTCATTAGGAAGAAATTAGGTAAGAAATTCTTATTGTGTTTCTACCTTACCCAACTAGCCCCTTGATCTGCTGGATGGATCCTTCTAGAACTTTGCTTAAAATATTCTCAGACAATTAAGGTAAAGAAATCCAAAGATCTGGCAAAACGAGGATCTGATTTTTCTGCCACTGAATGATGTAAAGAGGAGGAACACTTGATCAGTCATAAGCATTTCATAAGATGACTGAAGACATTGTGTGGGGATTAAAAGATTATAAAATAATTTAAAAATTAGTGCTGGTCCTCCTAAAGTTTTCATAGAGTAAATAAACTGTTTTGAATAGGCTTTCATTTATAAAGGGAGAGTCTTAAATAATTTAAATTCTGAATCCCTTCACCCTTCAAAATGCTTTGGTCCTGGCAGCAGGAGATTTACTTGTAGTTATTGGGTGGCAGTGGGGTGGAGACCTTCACAGACTAAAAACAGTCAGTTAAGGTATAGCTACTTTACATATAAGAACTTTGAAAAGAGATTGAAAGTAGTTAAGGAAAAAATTATTTGTTTAGTCATTTATTCAACAAATATTTAGTACATGTCTGGCACAGAGGAAGAAGATACAGAAAACTAGCTATAGGAAAAGTCTAAATAAAGACATTTAAGTTTTAGGCAAACATATTTTCTTCATTGAAGTAGACATGTTCTATTGAAGAATAACAAAAGTTGCTGCAGTATAAGATCATTAAGTTAAATCAAGAGGTGGACATGTTGAATAGTGGAAGTATCATAGCACTGACATCATTAAGTCCTGATTTTGAATTCTAGCTCTGCTTCATTTAGTTAACAACTCACACTCTAAGCCCAGGTTTCTCATCAGCAAAATATGGTTAATAAAAACTACCTCATATAATTAAGTGAAAAAAAGCATTTAAACTCCCAGGACCCTGGCATGTAGAGATGTTGTTGTGTCAGACTCATAATGTCCCTCATAGAGTTTTCAATGGCTGATTGTTTTGAGATTGGCTCAGGAGTGGATTGTGAAGTCCTTCTCCCAGTTGTTGTTATTGTTGGGTGCCATCAAATTGGGTCTGATTCATAGTGATCCTGTGTACAACAGAATGAAACATTCTCCACCTTAACAATAATTACTTTTTCCCTTTTTCTCCTCATTAAATGTGTACTGCTCTTCATATCTAACAACCACCACAGCAAATCTCTTCAAACAAACAAGTGGAGGGGCTTGGGAAACTGCATTTGCTATAGTGAACTCTAGATGGCGCTCTAGAAATATAAGAGTACTTTGTTGGAAGGTGGTTTGTGAGAAGGAACATGGCATATACCAGGTGACTGAATACTACATGAAATGTACCCTTGGTCCACAGCTTCATGTTTCAGACTAATCCTGATGGAGCTAATATAATTGGCAGGAATGAGGTTTTGTAGAGACTCATGCTTGCCTCAGCTCTGTGGAAGTTTGTATATATTTTGTGCAAGACTGGTTAGAGGTGCAAGACTGGTTAGAGGTTCAAGAAAACTTGTCACTTCTTTTAGAAGCAGAGGAGAAGTGATTGGGGGGAAAGTACATGGAAATGTCACCCAAAGAGAAAATACATGTATTTATGTGGACCTTGTACTCTGTTATTGGTAGTAGAAAAATATCTAGCCTCCTATACCACCATATTCCCAGGTGCTACAACCAGGGGTATGAGAGTCACATGAAAAGGAAAGAAACTTTAAAAGAGTTCAGATGAAGGCAATAGACAGCAAGGGAACACAATTTTTCTTTCTTTGAATGTCTGGAATGGGGGGAAGTTGACTCTAGACCAGCCTACTTGCATCTATGTCACTACCTCTTGATTCCATGCTCATGGCAGACATTAGTAATTGATTATGCCACTTTTCCCTGTTGAGATTGGAAGGGACTGCACAAACCTTCTTGTTGTGGCTCTTCAGACAGCTATTTCAAATATATAGGAATTGATACGTGGGATAAATCCTCAGCCCTAGGCATTTATCATCATTCCACTGAAGAGTTTGTGTTTGTTTTTTGCCCTGTATACCTGTATGTTGTTGTTGTTGTTGTTAGGTGCTGTTGGCTCAGTGTCTGATTCATAGTAACTCTATGTACAACAGGCAAAACACTATTGTTAGTGCTTCTCTGCTCTTCATAGGGTTTTCAATGGCTGATTGTTTTGGGGGAGTGGGTTTCTGGGTCCTTCTCCCAAGTCTACAGCACCTGGTATTCCCAGGTGGTCTCCCATCCAAGTTCTAACCAGGCCTGACCCTACTTAGCTTCCAAGATCTGACTGGATCGGACACCATAGTGGTATGAATGTAGGCTCATAACTGTATAGTTTCCTTAAAAACCAGCTGTTCAGATTTGGTGCAGTAACAAACAACCCAGTCATCTTGGTGACTTAAAATAGCAATGTATTTCTCACTTGCATTACATATTAGTGACTATGAATCAGCTGTGCTCCTCTTCCACATTGCCTTAGATCTGCATTTGCAAAACTGAGGCTCAAGAATCAGACCCGATTTGAAACATGCCATTTATAAAGCAGAGAATAAAAAGAGCAAGAAGGTTGACAAAAGAAATGGTACTTCTTAATTCATTTTCTCCCTTGTGGCATATGTCAAGTGCACTCATCTGCTAGTGTTCAAAGAATATCACAAGTCCAAGCCCAATATCCGTGTGGTAGTGATATATACTCTTTTCAGGGCAGAGATACTGCAAGAGAGATGGCAATGGTTGAGGATATATCATTGTTGTTCAGAAAAGAGAGGAAGTGGTAATGTGATTGACCTTGAAATATTCCTTTCTTGTGACCTTATGAGGGCAGTGTAAAGCACTTATGGACCAAAGCTGGTAACTTAGCACCTTTTGTATTTCTTAGTGGCAGCAAAAAAAGAAAGGAACTACTGAAAGCTAAGGTAAAACATTTTCTGGTGACTCAGTCCAGTTCTCAGATACTACAATAGTCCCTTCTCTTATAAGAACTTTGTGTACAATGTTAATGGCTAACTTAATTCAGAATTATAGACTTGATTTATGCACTAGCCCTTATTCACCCACTTTAATCCCATGTTTTGACACTCTTTGTCAGGACTTTAATGACTCAGACAAAAAACACTGTTGAAGTCAGGAATAAACCATGTTTTCTTTGCATATCCTGTTCCATTTGCCTGAATAAAACTTCTTACTATGAAAGATTTACCAAGCTTACTGTATTAAATTATGTACACATGTAAATGTAGCATTTGTCATGCAAAGATGGCAAATCCACCACTTTTTTTTTTCCTGATAAAGATGATCATTGTAACCAAAGAAATGGCTCCTGGATGTCAATCCAAAAAAGAAATGACCTAACGTTTCAGCCAAAGAACACACATGCGTTGTTCTCATTAATCTTAATTTCCCATTCTCACAAATATAAGTTTGAGTGACAATTGATATTGCAAAGAAAACATCAATTCTATGTCTTCCCTGATGCCTTCATGTCAAGGCAGTAGCTGACTTCAACAATGTTTCTGGGCTTGTCAGCAACCAGGGAGGCCAAATGTACTCTGTGCTTGAGTAAACCAATGAGTAAGTTACACCACTTTGAATGTCCTACTCAAAGAACATGCTAGAATCATGGGATTAAAGGGCTGTCACCTTATAGAAAAAGTACCAGCCTGTGACTTATTTTCTTTAGTATAATCAGAAGGCTGGGCATTTGACCCTCCATTACATTTGTATTTATATTGTTTTATGTGCATGTTTACATGGCCATGACAAGAAAGGGTCAGTGAGGTGCAGATAATCTGCCAAGGTTACTGAGAACTGTGATTCTATCTTCACTACCTGTTGATAACATTCTCATTCTGTTAAGTTTCCTTTTCACACAAAAGAATACATTTCTTTTTATTTAGCAGACAAGTGGTTAGTATTGTTACTTTTAATTTTGGCAAACCTACATAGAGGAATGGGCTGGGATTTAGCTCAGTTGTTAGAGCACCACTCTGCAGTCTCTGAGGTCTCAGGTTTGATTTTCAGCACTGCAAAAAATGGGAGAAGAACGCAGCAATCCACTCCCAAGGAAATCCTGAAACAATCAGCCATCAAAGACCCTAAATATAGAGGAACAGTCTCAATGTTCTGGAACAGAAGGAATGGCACATACTGAGGCCAATACTCCCACATAGGTACTGTGCCTTGCTACATCCTCATAACACTCAGGTTTTGGCTTTGTAAGCACTTCCATGAGGTTGTTCTGTGCTGGTGGACAGGTGTGTGCATCTGTGTGCATCATGTGCACTCAGTGGATAGGCTTTGTTTCTAGAGGAAACGTTTCTTTAGAGGTTGGCATGCGTTTGTGGGTAGACAAGGTTCTCAGTAAGTGTGAGATGGATGAAATGAATGAATTCTTACTGCAGCTGCTTGTCCCATCTTGGAGGCCAAAGAAAGGTCTTGGATTGAACTAGGCCACAAAGAAATGATGGGAGTTGGATAACTGGTCAAAGCCACCATATTTCAGGATGCAACATTCTTGCCATGTAGCCCTCTGCTTTTTTGGTAAGTGTTAGCATGTGGCAATCAGGAGTGGAGACCAAGGATAGATACACCTGCTGCAAATTACTTGTTTTTAATCAACAGTAAGGACTTCTTGAGCAGGTTGGCTTAAAAGCTTTAGTTCTCAGTTTTCTCAACTGTAAAATAGGGGAAATACTAATATCTAACTAATAGAATTGTGAGGAGTAAGTGGGGTTTTAAGGGCTTGAGCTATCTTAAGCACTTGGTAATCGCTACTTGTTGTACTTGATATTGCTAATTATGATTTTTCTGATTTTACTATCAGAGAAAGAAGAGATAGGAAAATGAAGTAGAGTGATAGTGTTCAGGTGCAAATTTCAAAAAGGTCATATGATTAAAAATTGTTAATAACTAATATTTTCTTGTATATAACCTCCCATTTCCAATAACACATTAAGCATAAACAATATGAATATAATCAGATAGGACTATCTATTTGCTACTCACTTTTCAGGAAAGCAGTATAAACATTAATGTAAAGGCTCTGAAGTCAGTGTGGCTCACAAATGTTATACTCCCTGAACCTTCCATACTACTCAAATAGGAAGGTTGGATATATTTTGAAAGTACACTTGCTTCATTAACCTGATTTAAGAAAAGGAGAACTGATTATTCCTTATACATAAGGCCTGAACTAGCTTGTAAGAAACTGACATTTTAAACTGCATTTAATAGAATTTGTTTTCTTAGTGATTACTCAGTAGTGGCTTTTGTTACAGCAGAAAAGATGTTAAGTGCTGTATGAAGAGACAAGTAACTGAGGGCTGGTAGATGCTCCTGTCTTTATGAATGAGTTAGTGAGACCTGAAAAATGCTGGGCCAGTGGGAGGGTCTTTTTCTAGCAAGCGAGGCTGATTCTATCTTATGAGATGGAGGTCACAGAGAATAAATGACTGCCTTCTAGTTTTGGTTCCCCATCACTGAGGAATTCTAATGTTCAATAGAATTATGGTGACAGCTTCTTCCAAGTCTGTCTTTTTTCAAATGCTGGGATAGGAAAATCCACAACCTCACTAAAGACATAGTGTTTAATCTTTGAAAGAAATGTTCATTCCTATCATAAAAAATAGGAGCATATCTTGTGGACTGAGAGACAAAGGAGTGGGAACCCAGTTCAGAGTATGTCCTTTTTTCAGAAGAAATAGCACTGGCTTTGGACGCACACCAACTGAAGCTCTTGAACATTTTAGCTGTGTGATCATAGGTAAATTAATTGACCTCATTGTTGAAATTAGCAAAGTTTACAATTATCTTCTAAACTACCAGCAAGGTATTAAATACAGAAGAAATGGGGAGCTGGGTGTGGTGGTACACTCCTGTATTACCAGCACTTGGGAAGCTAAGGCAAGAGGATCAAAAAGTTGAGGCCAGCCTCAGCTACATGAAAAGAACTTGTCTCAAAAAACTGAAGACAGAAGGGTGAGGGAGGGAAAAAAATCCCAGTTAATCATTATTATCTTAAATAGCAGAATTGACAATATATAATAATATTTATGTTGTTGTTAGGTGCTGTCTAGTTGCTGTCCGACTCATAGCTACCCTACGTACAACAGGCAAAGTGCTATTGTTAATGTTTATTTTTTTTTGTTTTTTCTTTTTTCATTTTTTTTGTGTGGGGGCAGTGCGTTGACAGGTCTTTCTCCCAACCCTACAGCATCTGGTGTTCCCAGGTGGTCTCCCATCGAAGTACTAACCAGGGATGACCCTGCTTAGCTTCCAAGGTCTGACAGGATTGGATGCCACAGTCCTATGGCTGCAGGC
Source organism: Pedetes capensis (assembly GCA_007922755.1). Lineage (NCBI taxonomy): Eukaryota > Metazoa > Chordata > Mammalia > Rodentia > Pedetidae > Pedetes > Pedetes capensis. Next base: position 8,311 of record VMDO01004737.1, read on the forward strand.
CATAATTTTTATATATAATATAAATTGAACCAATGGAAACTTGTCCATTATAATAATGTTAGAAATAATAAATTACATTGTGTATTATATGATAGATTGTATTTCTGTATATACATTGTCTCATTTAATTTTATGCACAAAAAATTTAAGGGATAGATACTATTATTTGATAAATTAAGAATCTGAGAAATGTAGAATAAATTACTGAAGAGCATGGAGAAGCAATGTAATTTCCTGAGACTCCTGAGAGTCATGTATTTTTTCTAGTGCAGAGATTATCCAGCATTTCCTATGTGCTCAGGAGGGAGCAGAGAGTCCCATGAGACAGACTTTGTCCACTGAACTGTTGACATAGTTGAGAGACAAAAATATATGTCCAAATAAAGAATGAGTGGTCAAGCCTTATAATTTGTGGCCATGGTGCTGTTAAGAAATAAAAACTGTGATCAAGGTCTTTGTGCTCTTCCTTCTTCATCCACTTCCTCCTCTACTAAATATTTCAGGCACTGGTTCCGGCTTAGGTCAGTGTTAGATACCAACACAGAATCTGGCCTCAGACCTCCTGGGTGTGGTCCCCTGCTTAACTACTTACTAGCTGGTGGCTGCAGGTAAAACTCTGAGTTTCTCAATGCTCAATTTCTTTGTTGTTCTTGTGGGAACCGTATCACTCTCAGGGGTATTATGAGAAACAAATGAGATAAAACATGTCAAGCAACTATTATAGTTTCTGGAACATAATATAGACTATATCATCATCATTGCTAGGGTGTGGATAAATGTCCCCCACAGGTTGGTGTGTGAAAGGTTTTTTCCTCAGCCTGTGTCACATTGGGATGAGGTACAACCTTTAGGAGGTGTAGTCTAGTGGGAGGAAGTTGGATCACAGGGCGCATGCCATTGAAGGGGATTTGGGAGCCCTAGTCTCTTCCTCTTTCTCTTTTGCTTCCTGGCAACCATGAAGTGAGATGGTTTTTCTCTACCATATGTTCACACTGACAGAGCCTAGTCAGAGAAGATGGTAAAATTGAACATGCTCAAATAAAGAGTGAGGGATTAGGAGGCTAAATGTCAAAAGTGAATGTATCATTTGAAACTCTTTAGTCAGGAGTCTAGTGGGTGGCCAAACCATCCATGAGGGGTGCAACTGTTCAAGACTCTTATTGTTTTCCCAAACTATCCTGTAATTGCTAGTGCACACTTCAAACTGCTTTTAAAAGCCTTATAAGTAACTAAAATGGCTTGCACTGTCCCTCGGTTCCTGTGTCTCCCAGTGAAGGTCGGTGGTAATGGTACTTCTATGAGCACTGTGTCAGTTTAGGGAATGGATTGTCTTTAGGAGCTGCAAGCTGAGCTGGCCTCTTGAGTGCAGCCCCACAGGAAACCTCCAGCCAAAAGCACCTACTCATGCTGTTTCTGAATTCTTGACTCATAGATATAGTATTAATCCACTAAGTTTGGGAATTTTATAAAACCCAACAGCAATAGATAACAATACTGGCCCATTAGGCAAATCTTTTTGAAACACTATTTCAAGTCTTGTTGTTATTAGGCACTGTCAAGTCAAGTCCAACTCATAGCAACCCTCTGTACAACAGAATGAAACATTCTCCAACACTCCCGTACCTCGTACTATGTTAGTGCTTCTGTTCTATTCACAGGGTATCAATGGCTGATTGTTTTTTGGGAGTAGTCTGCTAGGTCCTTCTCCCAAGCCTACATCACCTACTGTTCCCAGGTGGTCTCCCATCTAAGTACTAACCAGGCCCAACCCTGCTTAGCTTCCAATGTATGACAGGATTGGATGCCAGGAAGTTAGGCTGCAGGCAACTATTTCAAATAGTTTTTTAGAAATCAGACTCAAATCAAGAAATTATTGATGGTTGCCAGAGTGAGGGATTGTATGCCTCCTTGGTAGCATCTGCAGCTCCTAATCAATTTTCCTTGGACTCCCTGTGAGCTCAGGTGCTAGGTGCAATATCACTCTGTGGCATGGATAGAGATCACTGGGGAAGGCTTCCTGGTCTTCTGGACAGCATATTGTTGTTAGATGTCATTGAGTTGGTTCTGACTCATAGTGACCCTGTGTACAACAGAATGAAACACTCTCTGATTATGTGCCAGGCACATGATCTTATTTATGTTTAAGCCCATTGTTGCAGACACTGTCAATCCATCTAGTTGAGGGTCTTCCTTTATTTCATTGACCTGCTACTCTCCCAAACATGATGTCCTTCTCCAGGTATATGTCCAAAATATATCAGATGCAGTCTAGTCATCCTTGCTTCCAAGGAACACTCTTGTTGTACTTCTTCCAGGACAGATCTATTGGTTCTTTTGGCAGTCCATGGTATATTCAATGTTCATCTCCAGCACCACAATTCAAAAGCATCCAGTCTCCCTTATTCAATGCCCAGCTTTCACAATCATATCATGTTACTGAAAATAGCATGACACGAGTCAGGCACACCTTCATCTTCAATGTAACATCTTTACTTTTCAACACTTTAAAGAGGTCTTTTGCAACACCATTTCCCAATGCAGTGTGTCTTTTGATTTCTTGACTGCTGCCTCCATGGGTGTTGATTGTAGACCCAAGTAAAGCAAAATCTTGGACAACTTCAGTCTTTTCTCCATTTATCATGAAATTGCTTACTGACCCAATTGTAAGGATTTTTGTTTTATTCATGGTGAGGTGCAGTCCATACTGTAGGCTGTGTTCTTTGATTTTCATCAGTAAATGTTTCAAATCCTCTTCCTCTTCACTTTCAGCAAGTAGAGCCATGTAATCTGCATAACACAGGTTGTTAATGATTCTTCCTCCAACCATGATCCAGCATTCTTCTTCATAAAGTACAGTTCCTTCTGGTGAATTCCATGTTGTATAGTTGCCATTTATATTGGTAAAAAATATATTTGCAATGAAAAGGTCATTGGTTTGACAAAAATTCTATCATGTGATCTCCAGCAACATTTCTGTCACCAGAACCTTATTTTCCAACTACTGAGTCTTCTTCTTTGTTTTCAACTTTTGTATTCCAGTCACCAGTAATTATCAGTAGCTTTTGATTGCATGTTTGATCTATTTCGGATTGCAGGAGCTGATAAAAATCTTCCCTATCTTCATTTGTTACCTTAGTGGTAGTGAGTAAATTTGAATAATAATCATATTGACTGGCCTTCATTGTAGGTGTATGGATATTATTCTATCACTGACAGCACTGTACTTCAGGACAGATCTTGAGATGTCTGTTTTGATAATGAATGCAGAGCCATTTCTCTTTAATCTGTCATTCCTGGCATAGTAGAACATAGGATTGTCTGATTCAAAATGGCCCACGCCAATCCATTTTAGCTCACTGATGCCTAGAATGTTGGTATTCATGTACTCCATTTCTGTTGTGATGGTTTCTATTTTTCTTAGATTTATACTATACACATTCCATGTTCCAGTGATTAATGGAGTATTACAGTTGTTCCTCCTCATTTTGAGTAACGCCACATCAGCAAATGGAGAGCCTTGGGGCTTTTCTCCATTTCTGTCATTAAGAAGGCAACTCTTCCCTAGTAGTATTTTAAGTGCCTTCCAACCTGTGGGGCTTATTTTCTGGTACTATATCTGATAGTGTTTCTCTGCCATTGATAGGGTTTTCAATAGCTAGTTGTTTCATGAATGGGCTGCCAGGTCCTACTCCTAGTCTGTCTTAGTCAGGAAGTTCAGCTGAAACCTGTCTACCATGGCTGATTCTGCTGGTATTTGTGATACTGGTAGCATAGCTTTCAACATCACAGCAACACACAAGCCCCCACAGTATGTCAAACTGACAGACATGTGGGGGTCTGGACAGCATGTGAGACTTTATCTCTAGCTGATGAGTACAGTGTCTGTTCTAACAAGAATTCTTGAGTTTAAACAATATATATCTTTTCTTACTTGGGAAGTCAATATTTAGATTTATTATTTTTTGTTTTCAATAAATCCATAAAAAGCCAAGCTTCATAGTCTTAAGAGGAAGGAATAAGTCAAATACAGTGACTGAGATCTAATCCTTGGCACTCAGGAAAGATTTAAGAAAAGAGGCTGATACTGAATTAATAATTCTCCATGGACCCCTGGAGGGACATTGCAAATGGAGGCTAGGTGGACAGGGAGGATTAGTTCTACACATATACAGTAGTTGTGGCTTCTGTGATGTCTGAAACACCCAATTCATCATTCTTATTTGTTAGGTGGTATTGTGGACAGAACATGAATCAAATAGAGTAGAGGCTTGATTTGGAGTCTTACTCAACCAGAGATACTTTTAAAATAATGAAATCACATTTTCTCTGGGGATTATTCCCCCCTGCCAATTCTTAATTCAATGGAAAAGTAGAGTTATAGTGGAAAAATATTTTAAAAGAAATTGTCAAAAAATGGATTCCTATCATAGCAATGATTTAAATGCATTTTTTGATGTAAAGGATGATGCTTTTGTTCCAGGGAGTTATGTTAAAATCAAATTTATTTTTGCAATGAGACCAATGAAAAGGTCTTTACAGTGCAAATTGTTGTTATTAATTTACAAGATAAGATGCTTGTTGTTTTGGGAATCAGTTCCAGAGCTCACGGTTTTCACATAATTTTATATTGTGGGTAATTACACACAGATATTAACTTAATAAAGATCATCACAAGAATCTCTCATTGTTGGGGTTTTGGTTTATTTGATTATGAAATTTTGAGAATTTTGGATTAGATGATTAACTTACGCTGGGTATGTATATGTTGGTGAATGCCTGAAATGGTTACCAAAATTAATACAGAGCATATTTCTACCTTTTCAAAATGAATTTGTTTGATTAACAGCACAGTATTTATTCAGTGGGGATCTTAAATACCAGATGAAAATTTTGAATAATCATTTGAACAATTGTGTTCAAATATTTAACAGATCACTGCAGAAAAGATTAAGTGGAAAACTTACTTTACAGGACGTGTGTGTGTGTGTGTGTGTGTGTGTGTGTGTGTGTGTGTTAGACTACAGAGGTAGAATGAGATACCAGTGGATTTTAACTCTTTCAGACCTTATGGTATGTGCCAGATACATAGATCACAAGACACTGATGTTTACTGCTTTTGGAAATTTTCTGTTCCTGACGAGTTTTATATTACGTTTCCTTGTGTGTTAGGAAATGGCTTCCCAGTCTAGCCATGTGTAAGTATCATCAGGAAAAGTCATTATAAATCCAGATTCCTGGACCCCTTGGGATTCTCAATTGTAGGTTTGGTCTAATGCCCACCCACCCTTACTTTTTACAAGCTCCCGAGGTGATTGATACTAAATCAAGGCATTCCTGTGGAAGTCTGCTCCTAGCTAGAGACATGATTTCTTATTAGTTTATGCTTAAAATCATAAACTGGAACATATAAGGAAAAAAGCATTGTTTTCTCCCTTTTTTCCTACTGATCACACTGCTTCCAAATTTTACACATCTTCTTTCCTTATTGCCAGAGACACCTACACCTTCAAGCTATGTCTTTTCCCAGTTTCTTTCCTGAGGAACAATAAGACATTTGCCAATTTCTAGCCTAGTCTTCTGAAAGTCTTCTTCTGAATTGAGATTCAAATCCACCTCAGGGCTAGCTCTGTTGATAACTGGGCATTTTCATTGTTCCCTGGATTGTGCTACCATTTTGTGCATCAGTTTATAGTGTTTGATCTCTGGATTCTTAAATCTTAGTCTTGAAAGCCTATCTACTACCTTTGTCTTCTAGAATTGAAGCACAGCCTTGGTATCCATCTAATCCCTTCCCAAGAATATGACTTGCTTCAAATTCTTTGTTCAGAGGTTAGAATAGTCACATGATATATTCCCTGCCCCCTGCCCCCATGTAGCCTGGCATGTTCGACTTGGTGAAATCTGTTCCTATTTTGATGCTAGGCTACATTTCCAAGAAAGCCCCAGTGTCTAATCATCAAATTGAAAGAAAGTTTCAAGACTTAACCGTGGCTGTGCACATACATGGGTCAGCTGTTATGGCTAGACTGCAGTAAAGCTTATCTTACATCATGTCTGATGAGAGAATACTATATATCAATGCCTAATTTTATTTCTTAGATAGTAATCCATACATGTGAATATGAATGTAGGGTCTACTGAAGCTGAATTGTCTTCTGCATTAACAATATTGTCAGCATCTCATCAGTGTCAGATGCATAGTGGGAAGGCTAGGTTCCATCTGTTCTCCTTTATTTTGCACCTGGAAAGTGCCCATTGGACTGACCCTCCTCCATGATCAACACTCCATCTGCTTTCAGATTACATTGAGGTTTCAGAGGTCTGTTTAAGCATAGTGTTACTTTAAGCCTCCATATTTGTTGGACTCAGTCAATTACCGTAGATAAAACAATTGAAATAAATACCTCAAAAAGATTCTTATAAATATATCTGTTCTAATAAATACTAAGATCTGTAAACTACAGCTCAAATATTTCCTCTCCTCATTTTGGGGTGTAGGAAGGAGGCTCCTGAGTGACTATAAAGGCAAGGAGATTGTAAATTGCTAAGAAGACTCAGATATGTTCTGGCCTCAGAAGTTGAGTCTTGGAAGTATGCAGACTATAAAGAATAGCATCAAAATATTCTCTTAAGCTAATCAGAGTCATCAAAGATAATATAACAGAATATTTTTTCTTTCTCAACGCATTTTATTTGTGGCATAATTCATACTATATTAACTTATGAAGCTATCGAACAGAAGAAAAACTGCAGGAACATTTCATTAATGAATATAGATGAAAACTACAAAACAAATCAATGATAAGTCAAGTCTAGGACTGTATTAAAAGAAACTGTCATCCTCAATTGGAGTTCATTCCAGGAATAAAAGTAAATGCAATATAAGAATATTTATAAACATGAATCTTCTTATTAATAGACTAAAGGATAAAATATGGCAATATATTCTAAAAATTCATTTATGTAATACTGCTTAGAACAATATCTATTTCTTTAAAAAACTTGGAACTAGAAGGATAATGCTTTGGTAGTATTATATGTGTCTGTAATAGTGCATTTATTGGAAGTATACTTAAATTGGAAGAGCAAGTAAGTTTTACCTCCCTTGTTCTTACTTCTTTTTTGTAGTTTTTATTAGTAATTTTTAATGTACAGCTTAATAGGTCTCATTATGACATTTTCCATACATGCATTTCATTGTAAATTTTTCATGTTTACTTCCTCCTTACCCTCTCATGACCCTCCTCCTCTATCTCCTCCTGCCCCACCAATGGTCTCCTTTCTACTTGCATATCTTTTTGTGAATCTATCTATCTATATATGTACATCTTGATTTTGCTGTAAGGAAAACATACATGATTTTTTTTCTTTTCTCCCATTACCCTTTCTCATTGCCCCCACCCCCTATTCTTTAGTCCATTATCTTTCCTTACTTAGGTTCCATATGGTTTCATGACCTATATGTTTTAATAATGAATATATATTGAACTCAAACATTCACATATGAGAAAAAGCATGTGATCCTTATCTTTCTGGGTCTGGCTTAATTCATTTAAAATGATCACTAGTTTCATCTATTTTCCAGAAAATGCCATAATTTTGTCCTTCTTTATGGCTGAATAAAACTCCATGATGTCTATATACCACAATTGCCATATCTACTAATTTGTTGATGGACACCTAGGTTAATTCTATATCTTGGCTATTGTGAATAATGCCACAATAAACATGGATGAGCAGGTATCTTGAGGGCATATTGACTTATATTCCCTCAGGTATATACCCAGGAATGGGATAGCTGGGTCATATTGTAGTAGAATATAGAATTTTGATATCATTGAAAATCAATTTGTATTCATGAAGCCTTAATAAACATGTTGTTGTTAGGTGCCATCCAGTTGGGTCCAACTCATAGTGATCTTACGTATGACAGAATAAAACACTCTCTAATTCTGTGCCAGGCACATAATTTTATTTATGTTTAAGTCCATTGTTGCAGACACTGTGTCAATCCATCTAGTTGAGAGTTTTCCTCTTTTTCATTGACTTGTCACTCTCCCAAACTTAATATTCTTCTCCAGGGATTGGACCCTCCTGACTACATGTCCAAAATACATGAGACTCAGTTTAACCATCCCTGCTTTCAAGGAGCAGTCTGGTTGTATTTCTTCTAGGACAGATCTGTTGATTCTTTTGGAAGACCATGGTATATACAATATTCATCTCTACCACTATAATTCAAAGCATCAATTCTTCTCCTGTCACCCTTATTCAATATCCAGCTTTCACAACTATATAATGGGACTGAAAATAGCATGGCATGAGTCAGGTGAACCTTCATCTTCAATATGACATCTTTACTTTTCAACAATTTAAAGAGGTGTTTTGCAACACTCAAATTTACCAGCTGTTTTTATTTTTATTTTTTTGACTTTATGGGGGTTGGTAGTAGAGTAAGGAAGGGAAGACACACTCTACTGTCTTACCTCAAATGAAGGTCACTGGTTAGTCTTATTTTACCTCAGATAGGGAATGAAAGGAATATAGGCATTCAGAAGTGTGTTCCTACATGATGAAATGTAAGGAGAGACTCTCAAGTCATAAGACCTACTTTTTGGGGGGAGAATTGTGGGAATTATGGAAATAACCAGAACTTAAACATATTTCAATTACTATTTCTTGATCATGCACACTTCTGTAGAGTTTTTCATGACTGTAAAAAGAAATGTGAGGCTTGTGCATTTGCAGCATTCAATACTGTAAATGCTCATTTCTAAACTGTGATTGTATATTGTTTCATGGCTCATGCTGACATGTGCTGAGTTGCTGTCACAGCTAGGATGGTGTGTTTTGGGCTGACTGCATTTTGATAATACTCTCAATGAAGATCTTAGGCCTGGCTGATGTATAGTGATGGAGCATATATGTGTGTGTGTTTGTATATATGATAGCCAGGTTTAGACTTCTAGCAGGTATTTAAGACTGAAATGCAACATTTTTCTAAAGTTTAAAACCTATTTTGCCAATTTAGACTCAGATTTTCTAATATAAAAAGAAAATTGTCCAAGCAAACAGATGTGTACTTTTCTCTTTTGACTAAAAACAAACATGTCCAATGAGCCCCAATTTTGTTGATAATGGTGATGGAATAGAGAAAAACTACAAAAATTGGGACAGAGAGGAATGTGGTTGGCAATGTGATCAGGACCGGAAAAACTACACAGAGATTAGAGCTGTTTTGCAGAATGAAAAAGCAATCAGTCAATAAATCCCCAAACAAAGAACAGGCAACTTGCAGATGATGTATAGGTGGGTAGGTAGATGACAGGCAGGTAGACACAGGAATTTGTAGTTCCCCACTTTTTCACCTTCAATTCAGGCTGTTAGATTTGAGTAGCATATTTCAAAATAGCAAGGAACTAAACCAAACTTATGATATTTCTCCCTACACCTGTACTGATCCACTATTCCCAATCTCTGTGAATAGAACCACCTTCCTCAGCCTTCACAATCACTTTTGCCTTTCTCTCCAGTAGCCAATCCATAACAAGTCCTAACAATGTTATATTTTCTAATATATCCATTTTTCTGCACCTTCAATTTTACTATAGAGTCTAGTATTATTCTCATGAAACTCTACCTGTCTGGAACCAGAGGTACTCTAAAAATAAAGATAAATTGTGTACTCTTAAAATGAACTTAAATTTGGAGGTAAATGTGGATTTTAGAGGTATCTTAAGTATATTGTCAAAATCTATGGAAGATATTACTTAATTTTGTACATTGTTCCCCTATAAATGACCCTTGGGAGATTCTTTGTTGTTGTTGTTAGGTACCTTCAAGTCGGTAACCAACTCATAGCAACCCTACATACAACAGGGGAAACACGATTGTCAGTGCTTCTCTGCTGTTCATAGGGTTTTCAATGATGGATTGATTTTTGGGAGTGGGTTGCCGGGTCCGTCTCCCAAGCCTACAGCACCTGGTGTTCCCAGGTGGTCTCCCAGCAAAGTACTAACTAGGCCCATCCCTGCTTAGCTTCCAACATCTGACAGGATCGGATGCCTCAGGGCTAAGGCTGCAGGCTGGGAGATCCTTTAGTTCAATCATAAAGCAGAAATGATTAGAGAATAAATGTTAGCATAAGCAGAACAAAAAGTGTTTTCATTTGTGCTTGTTAATCAAAGAGAACACAAAACATGGTGAGTCTTTTGTTCTTTGTGGAAGCAACTGACTGGTTAGTCATGTACTACTCTAGTCTCACACGGTGGGAGAAGCAGCAATTTTCTACTCAGCCAACATGTTGGTAACCCAGGTGTGAGCAAATGAAATGATGCATCTGAGCACAGATGAGATGAGAAAAGAAGCTATTGAAAATTGGAGCAAAAAAAAAAATTGGCCATATCCAATTGGCTCAAACAAAAATAATATTGTGGGAAATGCTACAGAAAATTAAGTTCGGAAGTTCCCTTTCAGGGTCTGATTGTCTCTTTGCCACTTTGAAAAAATTTAGTGATTATTTTTAGGGATGTGTACTGTTCTTTAAGGAGATGTTTTTTCCTTAAATTTCTCTATTATTTCCTTTTAGAGTAAGATACCAGGTGCTGCACAGAATGTCAATGAAAGACACAATGAGGAATTTTTTTTTCATTATTGAAGAGCTATCTCTGAATGTGGATATGAACGTGAACTCTTGCCTTTCCTGAGGCAGCTCCTGCTATTTTCACTGACCCTTATACTAATTCAATCCATTATTACAATGGAATACGAGATCTCCACCAATGTGCCTTATCCAGGCCTTTGAAATTAAGTCTCACTTATTTTGTCACAGAAAGCAACACCTATTAAATGTGTTCCTTGGAAGGGGTAGAAGTAGATTCCATACAACACTTATTAATTTATTGAAGCTGGCACCAGGAACATTGGAGGTACATAGAAGATAGAAAGAAATAAAAACTGCAAAGTTAATGATCACTTAAGAATTATTATTTATTAATCATTTTTCTAATATGAGAAAAGCCCAGTGTGTCTGAGCAAACCACAGGCAGTCATTTGTGATTATAGGAACTAAGTGGATCCTTTCAAAATATTTATGCTATAGATTATAAATCAGATAAAGCATCTTGCAACTTTAAAAGGTCTTGAAAAATTGCTCTGTAACTAGTTACTCACTTCTAACCACAAAAATCAAAATCCATTTTTTTCTAGAGTCTCACTGGTATCCCCCATTATTTTGGCTGAATGACTCTGAATTCCAGGTTCACAGCAGAGTGAATTTCCTTGACAGGTGTTGCCTGCAATGCAGACTTACACAGTGTTAGTGCTCATGTTCTGGGTCATCGGCCCTGCCTTCCTGGTGAGCCTCTCTGTCCGAGAAAAAAGTTGGAGGTGCAAGTCTACCTCAGGCAAGTCACCTGCTACTCATTCACATCTCTTAGGATTCTTTTGCACAACCATAAATTGCCTGCTTCTTCTTTCAATACTGAATATAGTTAGCCTTTTTTAAGATTGAGATACCCATTCTCATATTACCACTGGAGAAGTCTGGCTAGTCCTATGTTGGTCTCTGTCATGACTTTTGGGCCTGGGAAGTCCTAAGTCACCCTACACCTGAAACGCCATCGATTTTTTTGTGTAGCTCCTTTGTAGTTTCTTTTCTACTATTAAGTCTTTTCATTTCACCTTGAATAAATGTAAACTCCTTTCCACAGTCTACAAGGCCCTTAAGACTCTTTCCTGTATTTCCTAAGTATTCAAGCAATTCTGGTCTTCTTTTTTTTTTTTTTTTTTTTTTTTTTTTTTTTTTTTTTTTTTTTTTTTTTTTTTTTTTTTTTTTTTTTTTTTTTTTTTTTTTTTTTTAGATATAAGAAATATTTCTTTTTTTCAGCCTGGGTGTTTTTGCAGTTGCTGTTCCCTCTGCTTGAAACATTATTACTCCCAACCTTCTCATGTGAGGATCTTCAATAAAATGTAACATTTTCAGGAATGCTTTTCCTGACTATCTTGCCTAAAGAACATTTACTTTTTAGAATACTTAAAATCGTACATGTACTTAACTTTCATTTTTTGTCTAAATCTCCTAATGAAATAAAAGACCCATAACACCAGGGCCCATATATGTGTGGCCGTCACCATATCTCAGAATCAAATCAAATTTACAAAACAATAAAAAGCTTAATGACATAAACTCCATCTAAGAAAGGAACATACAACAACTAAGACCTCTGCCTGCAAACCTCTGCCTCAAACTCCACCATTGCGTTAATTGCATTATAGTTTATAAAAAATTGAAGAAGAAGTCAGTTCATCCTGGAAATTAGAGACAAAATAACACCAGATTTGGCCCTTTATGTGATATGGGATCCTTAAGTGAAATGTGAACAAAAACCTTAGAAAGTGCAGTAAGCGGCCGGGCATGGTGGCACTGAGTTCAAGACCAGAGGAAGTGTGCATAATTTAGTGAGACCCTGTCTCAAAAAGTAAAGAAAAAAAAAGGGCTGGGGGCGTGCAGCTCAGTGGTCCAGCACTGGCAAGGCATGCAAGTGCGAGGCCCTGGGTTCAACCCCTAGTACCATAAAAAAAAAAAAAAAAAAAAGAAAGAAAGAAAGAAAGAAAGAAAGTGCAGTAAGGCAGAATGAATTATCTTAGTGTCTGTTTCATCCTCAGTCCCTGACACAATGTCTGGTACTGGTAAACTCTTAAATATCTGTTAAACGAATAAATGAATCCATGAAACATGCCACAACCTGGCAATCTTCATTTATATTTCAGCTATTATTATCACAAAAGTTAGTCATTTTTTTTTCCTTGCTAAAACAACATATTGCTCATTTGATACCAAAAGTCTGTAGGGAAACAAGATTCACTTTATAGCCAATTTTGCTGAAATGTATTGGCCCTGCAAAGCAAGAGACATTTACACTTTAAAATATGCATTGTCATTTAGCTTTCAAAAACACAGTACTTTCCTTAGCTGTTTCTTGGTTTAATCGGTCCCTAAAGCTAAATAAATAAAAAAACAGAATGTATGTTAGCACTAAACTACATTCCAGCAAGGTGACTTTTACTTAGTTCATGTAATGTAATTATTAATGAATCTCTGTTTTGTGTAGATAATTGTTTTTCTCATAAATTATTATTATTGGATTATAAAATACATAATTCCAGGAAACAGGAAAATGTTTCCAATACTCCTGGCTTAAACTGTAATCCCAAACATTATTAAGTTTAAAAATGATATTAAGATATCATTGTCACCTGTTAAATTTTAAAAATTAAAAACAAAAATAATACAAAAGAATGAGAAAACTGCGAGAGACATAATGTCCCTAAGCACTGCTTCTAAGAGTAGGAGGGATAGCTGTAACTATTTTGGAAGCAATTTAGATATATTATTGTTGTTGTTAGGTGTACAACTCATAATGACCCTATATACAACAGGCAAAACACTGTTGTTAGTGCTTCTATGCTATTCATAGGGTTTTCAACAACTCATAGTGACCCTATGTACAACAGGCAAAACTGTTTTTAGTGCTTCTCTGCTATTCACAGGATTTTCAATGGCTGATTGTTTTTTGGCAGTGGGTTGCTAGGTCCTTCTCCCAAGCCTACAGCACCTTCTGTTTCCAGGTCAGTACTAACCAGGCCTGACCCCACCTAACTCCCAAGATCTGACAGGATCGGATGCCACAGTGGTGTGGCTGCAGGCATTTAGATATATATGTACCTTAAAAATGTCACTATTTTAAACCAGTAATAAAATGCCTAGGAGTAATTAATAGAGAGAGAGTTTTCACAAAGGTTTCTAAATAAGAATGTTCTTCATTAGAACTGGCAAAAATAACAGAGGCAACAATATAATCCTCAAATACTAGAGATGTGTGGAAGGATGAATAATGATATATCTCTATAACATAGTCCTAAATTGACATTAAAATTAATGTTCACAATTAATACAAGAGTATTTCATGACATACAGGGAATGCTCAGTTGGTAAAATTAGGTGAAAAGTAGGAAATGAAGGAATAATGGTAGAAGAGGTTAAATGTGTTCTTTTTGGTACAATCTAGTCTGTAGGTTTATTTAATTCTCCTCACATGGTGTTCACTTTTTAATGGCTGATATTTAAATTTCAGGAGATTTCATTTTAAAACACCTGTATTTTTAGATATTCCCTAATATCCTGGAGATTAAGCAACACTTGTGGCACCCCCACAGGGGAGCAGCAGTCCTCTGGAGTCAGGGAGCTAGTGCCTGGCAGCTGGCATGTGCTCTCTGGCTGGATGCTCCCCAGTACTCCTGTTACCTTGTTGCTCTCACTGATATTACCTTCCTGGCATTTGAATTCTTGGCTCCTGTGCAACATGATCCCAGTTTTGCAAAATGCACATAAATATGCATGCAGTGTTACAAAAACTCTTAAAGCGATTGGATAAAGGGTGATTTCATTGTCTTTATAGTTTTTGTATTTTCCAAATGTATGACAACAATATGTACTGCTCTTCTGATTAGAAAAGAGTAACTGTTATTTTTAAATGAGAAATCAATGAACACCATAGAGCTCCATGCAAAAAGATTACAAAAGGCAGATGTTAACATTAATCTTGGGGGAAAATTATATCACTAAATCCCCTTAACAAAAATAGTGAGCCAGATTATTGATGCATTTTTCATTCACAGTGTTTTTTCCCACTATTTAATAAAAGCACATTATTGAAATCTAGATGAGATGGAACAGTCTTACTAGACCAAATTGCTATTTTTTTGTGCTAAGTATTATCCTCTCACCTCAATATAAAATGAATAATAGTCTCAACTTCAAGGAAACCATTTTGCTCACTGTTCATATACTAAATATTTCTGATAATATGGGGCAAAGGAGTAAAATTGATAACATTTAAATCTTTGATTTTGTGGAGATAAGTTAAACCTAAATTTTTATTAAGATACTAATGAATTAGGTAAACTAACTGCATTGGAGGGAATACGCAGTATCCCTGAGTTGATGACATACATAAAACCATTTTTTAATTTATAATTCAGGGATTTATAGAAGTGAGGTTTTTCATTTTTTTTTAAATTTCTGTCTTATAGGAGTAGTCAACCACGTGTATTACATTTATTTTCACTTTTATCAGATGACATGATGATAGATCAGAGTTTTTACTTTTTCATTTTTCGTTCTAGTTTTACAATAACTTGAGAGGTGAAATAAGCCCATGTGCCTGTAGTTTTTCTACTTGGTTATTTTACAGCAATGAGATTCTGATTTGTTTATTAGTAGACAAAATAATCAACAAATACTTGTACTAGTTGTTTGCCTAATACAACGTCCTATGGAAGAGCCACATAAAACATATTCCCTGATTTCAGTTAATTTCTAATTTCATATAAGCCTTTGGCAATATGAAAATAAACAACAATATGTTATTGTAGGTACTGTGAGAGTAAAGCAAAATATTTCTTTCTCTCTTTATTATACAAAATGTATATACGTCTTTGAACAGATGTTGTTGTTGTTAGGTGCCATCGAGTCGGTATCCGACTCATAGCGACCCTCTGTACAACAGGGGAAACACTATTGTCAGTGCTTCTCTGCTGTTCCTAGGGTTATCAATGGCAGATTGATTTTTGGGAGGGGGTTGCCAGGTCCTTCTCTCAAGCCTGCAGCACCTGGTGTTCCCAGGCGGTCTCCCATCCAGGTAGTAACCAAGCCCGACCCTGCTTAGCTTCGGAGATCTGACGGGATCGGATGCCACAGGGCTACGGCTGCAGGCATTGAACAGATGAGTGATCGAACTATCTATATTTTAGAGATAGTACTCAGGATATGGGTGTCACAACCATGCAAGTAGGTTTAATCCACAGGAGAAGAAGGAATCACACAAGAAAATGTGTAAAAATACAGGCAGTTAAGCAATTAGGAAGGCAAAGAATAGGAGAGTTTGAAGTATTTGCTTTTAGCTGAGTGCAGTGGCAGATACCTAAAATCCCAGCACTTGGGAGGTTGAGGCAGGAAGATCATGAGTTTGAGGTCAGCATGGGCTACACAGTGAGATCCTGTCATACAAATAAAAAAAATGCTTTTAATGCATTATTGTTGTTTGTTGTTAGGTGCCTGTGAGAGGAGTCTGACTAATAGCAACCCTATGTACAACAGAATGAAGGCGTTACCTCATACACATGATCTTTTTATATTTGAGCACATTCTTGCAGTCATTGTGTTTCTTCTCATTTTGAGTTGTGCCACATTAGCAAAAGGGGTCCAAAGAGGTTTTACTCCATTCCTGTCATTAAGGTCTACTCTACTTTGAGGAGACAACTCTTCCCCAATTATCTTTTGAATGACTTCCAGCCTCAGGGGCTCATTTCCTGGCACCCTATTTAACAATGTTTTTCTGCTATTCATAGGGTTTTTCGATGGCTAATTGTTTCAGGAGTGAGTTGCCTGGTCTTTTTCCCTAGTCTGTCTTATTTTAGAAGCTCAGTTTAAACCTGTCCACCATGTGTGGTCCTGGTGGTATTTGAAATACAGTGGCATAACTTTCAGCATCGCAGAAACACTTAAGCCTTCACAGTATGACAAGCTGACAGACATGTAGGGGAATCATTAGATAGTTGGGTTTAAATTCTCCATCTTGCTCTTCATTTTCTGTTTTCCCTATACGTTCTTTTAAAGTCTTTTCTCTCTCTTCTTCTTTTTGTTTATTGAGATATTTAAATATCATATTTTATTTTCACCATCACGTTTCTAACATTTTTTGTAGTACTTAGGGGTTGAACCCGGGGCCTCACACATACTTTTGCAAGTGGTCTGCCACCAGGCTGCATCCCCAACTCACTTTTTTAAATTTTTTATTTTGAGTCAGTGTTTCACTGAATTCCACAAGCTGCCTCTGGCCTCGAACTCAGGATGGATCTTCCTGATTCCGCCTCCCAAATTGATGGGATTACAGGTGTGTGCAACCACACCTGCCTGGCTCTTTTTTTTTTTTTTTTAAGTACTAAAGTGTTGAATCCAGAGCCTTATGCAGGCTAGGCAAGTGACTTCTGAGCTGTACCTCAGCCAATTATTTATTTATTTTACTTTTGAGATATAGTCTCACTAAGTTGGGCTGCCTGCCTCTGGCCTTGAACTTGTGATCCTCCAGCTTCAGCTTCCTGAGGAGCTGGGATTACAAGTTTGTGCTATCATGACTGGTACTAGCCATACCTTTAATGACTTCCCTAGGAATTATAATATGAATCTTTATATTATTATACTACATTCAAATATTATAAATATTCTAATTTAATATCATTATAAATATTATATGAAAATGTTTCCAAAGAAAATTTCCATTTCTCTTTTCCCATAATTTGTGTTATTGTTACAGAACATTTTATTTTGAACAGTATTAAAAATGCCAAAATTCACTGATACTCAAATAATGGATTAACTTAAAATACATATAAGGAAATATAAGCATGAGGATAAAGTGCATGAACCACTTTTTGAGGTCTTTATTTATTCATATAGATCCAAGTTTCCATTGGTATCATTGCCACTTGACTTCAAGTGTGGGTAAGATTCCCAGAAAGTCTCTTCACTTTTAGTCCTGAAAAATTATTTTATTTTGCCCTTAGTTTTGAAAGATATTACTAATAGAACATTCTTGGATAACTTTTAATTAAATTAATTAATTAATTAATTATTCTCATGATTCCACAGTGATGTTTTTTTCTGGCTTAAGTGCTTTACAATGAAAATCGGTCATTCTTTTATCTTTTTTATTTTTTATGCAATGTATGTTTTCTCCCCTCTGACTGATTTAAAGTTTTTCTGTCTTCACTTTTTAAAAAAAGAAAATTGATTATGAGGTATATTGGCATAATTTTCTTTGAGTTGATCAGGCTTGAACTTTACTGGCTTTCTTGACTCTATAACACCCTGAAACTCGCCATCTAGGTTTTCACAGCTCTTTTTCCATTGCTTTAACCCACAGTTCTAGACACATAAGCTTGTTTGAACTTTAATCTCTTTCTTCTTGACTTAGCAGAACTGCTGGGCTTTAATTGTAATTTCCTGCCTGCTCCAAGGTATGGAAAAATCTTGTAAGAAGAAGTCAAGATGAATTAAGGGCTCATTTCATGGATTTCACTTTTCTCAGGGATTGAATCCTGCATTGGTTGTTGCCACTATGTGAAAATAATTGTTTCACATATTTTTCCATTTTTGTGGTCATTTATAGAGGAAGGATATGTCTAATATCAATTACTCCATCAATGCCTGAAGGTTAGATCTCAATAAATTTTAGAAGATTAAAACCTTATAGGGTATGTTTCCATGACATCCCAACATCAATCAGAATGTGATGTGTATCACAGAAATTGGTTTTTAGTACAAGTCTCTGCTAAAAGGAACCAGAGATTCTGAGAAAATATCTGACACTAAAGCTAGGACAAATTAAGTACAAGGCGAGCCTGTAACAGATTGTTTGTTGGAAAGTAAAGACATGTGAAAAACAGGTTGGAAACATATCCAAAGGACTCAGGGGCCAGCTTGAGGAAAGTCACACTGGCAAATTGGGATGATTTAAGCATCAAAATAAACAATGATGGTAATAGATTATAACTCATGGAATATGATAGGGGCCAGGAGTACATATAACTGAAGGTGTGAATAAATAAATACATGCCTATATAGAAACGTACATAAAAGGGAAGATGATGAGATTACCCCTTGTAGTTTGGTACTAACTAATAAACAGACAGATGAAGTTAAGTAATCACTAACATATGCTAAAACCAGTGGCAGAAACTTGTCAGTGAATACAATATTCACTTAGTCCTATAATATCTCTCCAAGGCACAGAAGCATGGCAGACACCATCTTAAGCAAAGATTCAAAGATAAAATTGCTAACACTGGAAAACTAACATCATGTAATTCTTGATATGATGCATTTGAGAAGGGGACAACATCGCTTCAATGGCATTTCTAATGAAAATGGATATCCTGAATAGAAATGTGAGGACATATCAGACAAACTCAAATTGAGAGGCATTCTACAAAACAACTTGCATATTCTCTTTAAAATACCAAAGCCAAGGAACACAGAGAAAAGCTACAAAACTCTTCTAGATTAAAAAGACATGACAACTAAATGCAATGTGTGATGTGGGATTCTAAATTTGATCCTGGATTAGTAAAAAAAGGAGCTATGAAGGTCACTGTTAGAACAACTGAAAACATTTCGAATATGGTTTAAGAAGGAGAAAATGGTCTGTGTCAGTCAGTATAAAATTCTGATTTTTATGACTGCAGTATGGTTATGTAAGGCATGTCTTTATTCTTTGTAAATATACTAAGACGTATAGGGGTAATGGAGCATTTCCTTTCCTACTTACTCTCAAATGGTTCAGAAAAATGCAAATAAGATATATATATATATATATATGTACCTTCCTCTCTCTCTCTCTCTCTCTCTCTCCCTCCCTCCTCCCTCCCTGCCTCCCTCCCTGCCTCCCTCCCTGCCTCCCTCCCTGCCTCCCTCCCTGTCTCCCTCCCTCTGTGTGTGTCTATTTATCCCTATATCTATGTTCTATGGTTTTAACATATCCCCTTCAAAATTTATGTGTTGGAAACTTAATCTCCAATGCAACAGTGTTTGGAGATGGGGTCTTTTGGGAGGTATTTATGTGATAAAAGCCCAACCCATTATGAATGAATTAGTGCTGCAACAACAAGGACTTATGAGAGTGTGTTTGTTCTTATCTGCTCCTCTGCCATGTGAAGACACAGAGTTCAGTCCTCTCTTACCCTCCTGCCTTCTGCCATATGAGAATACTACAAGAAAGTCATCATCAAATGACAGTGCATTGATCTTGGACTTTCTATTTTCTAGAATTGTGAGAATTAAATCTCTGTTCTTTATAAATTACACAGCCTGTGGTATTCTGTTACAGAAGCAGAAAATAAACCAAGATACCATTCATCTACATAACTTTCTTTATCTTTTTTCTTTTTATCTTTATCTTTTTTCTTTATCTTTCAAGGGAGATAAAGAAAAAGAGAGAAAAAAAACTAATGGGAAAATATATGTGATTAATGAATCTGGGTAAAGTCTATATGGGCATATTTTCCAATGTCCTTGAAAATTTTCTATAAATTTAAAATTATATTAAAACAAAATTTTAAAAAATATTCTGGTTACAAACTACCTTTTCTTGTCTCCTTTTCTGGTACTCCAAGCACTGAACTTCCTCTCCATTAGAAAATTTACCTAGATAATGATGTGCCTTGCTGGATCTGTGCTTGTCAGCACACTATTTTTTCTTCCTCAGATTCCTGTCTGTGTTATCTGCTTATTTGAAGCTCATATCCTTCAAGACGTAGGTCAACTTTTGTAAGACTTCTAGCATTCTCCTGGAAGGACATCTACTCTTACTGAATGCAATTGTCACTTTCTTTATTGGTCCAGTGTCTAATCCATGATGCTAATAGTCTTATCAACTAGAATAGGGTAGATTGTGGTATGGAACAAAGCTTATTGTAGCTAAGCATTGAGTGGAGATTGGCAGATTAACTCTGGTCATTGTGGTCACTCAGAGACTGAGGGTGATATAAAGTCTATCTTGACACATACTTTCATAACTGCACATAACAGGGAAAGTAATATAGGAAATCATGAGGCTTAAGTCTTCCTGTTAGAAATAAATTAACTAATATTTGTTCATTTTTCTTTGGTGAGAATAGGTCATATGTTACACCTATTTTCCCAGGGGTGGAGAGTACAGTCTTCCTAAGTGGAAATTATAAACAACTCTGAGGATGTCCACCCTCAGGGTTTATTCCATCACACCAAAGTCATGAGACTCATCAGTTTCCCCCAGTGAATTGTAAAAGCACTTTCTGTGTCCTAGTCATTCTTCCATTCAATTCCTCAAGATTGTGCTTACACTAAAGAGGTGCTTAATGCTTATTGCTGATTGAAAGACCATCCAGAGACTTACCCATGATGACAGAGCCTCAGGGATCTTGATTCATATCTATGAATTTCTAGTCCTGTGTCCTTTCTCCTACATCATACAAAAATACATAGACTTTCTTGACAACCATTCTTATTAAGTAGTTATCAGTCAATAAGAACTCTTCCAACTTTACTATACTATTGATATTTTATATGCCTCAAACTATATGCAATAACACATTTTAAAATGTCAAGAAAGTCTATGTATTTGAAGCCAAATAATTTCAAAGAAATACATTGATTAAATCTCCATAGATGAAAATACCCTTCATGTTTTCAACATGGTGTGATTTCGCTTTTCCATTTGAGAGTCTTTGTTATTTATTTTTTATGGCTATATTTCATTAGGGCTGGGATTTAGCTCAGTGGGTAGAGCACTGCGCTACAGTCTCTGAGGTCCTGAGTTCAATTCCCAGCACCTTGAAAATGGGAGAAGGACCTGGCAATCCACTCCCAAGGCAATCCCGAAACAGTCAGCCATTGAAAACCCTATGAGGGTCGCTATGAGTTGGATACCGACTCGACTGCACCTAACAAGAACAACATATTTCATTACCTATTGGACCACAGGGTCTTTTAGAATTGTATGTCTTTACATACAAAGCCCAAAACTATTCCAAAAGATTTCAAAAGGTACAGAAAATATCAAAGCCTAAAGCAAAAGTTCCAAAATAAATTTCACTCAGATGATATACATTCTTGGTTAAATTATGAAATTAAAAAATCTGATTTTGGTAAAATCTTTCAGATTATGATTATTCTTAGAGCTCTTTTTCAGATCCCAGTTGAACAATAAACTACCAGTTGGCATATTTATCAGTCTTTGAGAATGAGAAGAGTGGAATTGACTACCGTAACAGTGCTGAAAGTAAGATAGTGTGAGAAAAATTTTCCTATTGCATATATTGAATCACTTCAGTGAAAGGCAACAAAATAGCCAATCTTATATAGATCAGCATGGTTTCCAGTACAAATCAGAATTTTAATGCATGGCAGAAAATGAATAGCGATGATAAATTCAGGAGGCAGCATCAAGGAACAACTCCAATGCTGAGCATCTGTTGTTGCCTGGGTCTCAGGAAGCTGAGTTATGTGCACAGCTCATTTCTCATTCTCAAGTGAGGTCTGCCAGTTGAAGAGGCAATTCAGTGATTGGATAAGTGTTGTGGCTGCCTCTACCACTGACAACTGAGATATGACAAACCTTGAGTTGCCTCCCTTACTCAAGACTTCCAAATGCAGAATGACACCAATTTACGTATTTTTGATTTGAGATAAAGTTTTGATATCTTCCTGTGTGGATGAGGAATCTTTAAGCAATGGAGCATTTTATGAAGCTTCTAACTAAAATGAGCAAGCCTGTTTTGATAACATAAAATTGGCAGGAACTTAAGCTCGGAATTTGAATGGAGCCCAACTGAATATCCTCACAAACTTAAAAAGGCCTAGATGATTTTATGCAAATTGTTTGTTTATGGAATGCTTCCCTTGGGCACATCTGCTGGATCACATGGGTTGAAAATAGATGAGGAGACAGAAGCATTTTAGTTAAAGTAACTATTGCCTTTTTATTTATTTTTCCCAGATAATTATAAATAAAAATGTTAATGTACCATGTAACATTAATGGAGCACTATTATTGGCATAGGATGTAGACTGAGTTACTTGTGGGCATTACTTTTGTCCCCACTTGGCTAACAAAGTGAAGTTCAGGTAGCTAAGGGCTTTGTCTAGTGCCCTCCAGCAATAAGTAGAAGAAGAAACATTTTTTGAACTTAAGCATTCTGCCCCAGGATCCAATTTTCTAACTATACATGCTACATGAAACTTCTTAGGTCCTACAGAATAACTCTAGAGGACCATTATTTAACTCACAAATGGAATACCTTGATTAAAAGAATGACAAAAATCTCAGATAGAAAACTTCAAAATTTTCACCCTTACCCTCAACTCTGCAGAACATTTACTTTGGGGTAAGAAATTTCCATTCTTTCCCATGGAAACAGAATCTAATGCCCTATTAATGTGCTAGCCTTTAGGCTTTTGAACATCTAATCACAGCGCTGTATAACATTACCATTGTGAAACGTGGGTAATTCCAATCTTTCCCAATCTGGTATATGCCACTGCACTACATGTGTTATTGTGGCTTGTTATGCAATAGGAATTGTATGAGATATTACATATACCAAAACTGATAAGAGACAACCTTTAAAATTATATAAAAATTACTTCAGTGTGATGACAGAATATGAGAAAGTACGTGGAATTTCACTTCATGGATGACACACTGACAACAACAAAAAATAAAACTCAAATGAAATATGTTCTTGTTGACCCATGAAATACCACTTCCCCTATTCATTTGTCATCCAGGCTCTCTGTGATGTTTGTAAGTCATTTTGTGGTGTGATGCTCCTTTTTGATTCAATCTATTTCCTCAGAAATTCTGCCAGGAGATCTGATAGCAGATGATGCCTTATTATTCAAGAAAGTGGTACTTTTGTTGAGTGTTTGATCACACTTTTTTTGTTGCTGGTGAGTATGTTGTCAGCTATTTGTGCTATCAGGATGAGATGTATTCTAAGGAAAATAAAAAGGCATCCTTGCTAAGCTTGTCAGAGGATATATTGACAATTGCATCAAAACCTGAAAGTATGGCTTCAATTATTAAACCATATGGAAGGAATATTTTCATTTTTGTCAAATAAATCTAAGGTTTGAAGGCCATGTATGTGTTTTAATACTATGAAGACAAGTAACCCACACAGACAGTTAACTCTAACTTCTAGAAACACCTACCTAATATGAGAAGGGCTAGGGTTTAGATCTGTTGGTGGAGTGCTGCTCTGCACTCTCTGAGGCCTAGGTTTGATCCCCAGCACCACAACAATGGGAGAAGAACCTGGCAGCCCACTCTCAAAACAATTCCCAAATGATCTGCCATGGAAAACCTTATGAATAGCAGAGAAACACTGACATAGTGCCAAGCACAGTTTTGTGGAGTGTTTTGTTCTGTTGTACGTAGGGTCACTACAAGTTAGACCCATTTTGATGGCCCCTAACAATAATAATAACAATATAAAAAGGATTAAGATTATTTAAATTATACAGAAGACATTATTGAATACCACAGTATCATTATACATTGTGTTATGAATCAGACAACATCCCTAAATCACACACAAGCAAAATTTTACTAAAGATCATTCAAAAGTGATTGCAGCAGTATATAGACAGGGAACTGCTGGAAAATCAAGCTGGATTCAGAAGAAGGCGGGGAACCAGGGACATGATTGCTGTCAAATGGATATTAGCTGAAAACGAAGAATATCAGAAAGATATCTATGTTTTTTCTACTATGCAAAGGCATTTGACTGTGTGGATCATAACAAATAATGGATCACACTGTGAAGAATAGGAATAACAGAGCACCTAATTGTACACATGAGGAATCTGTACATTGAATAGGAGGCAGTCGTTCGAACAGAACAAGGAAACACTTCTTGCTTTAAAGTTGAGAATGGTGTGTGTCAGAGCTGTACCCTTTCACCATATCTCTATGCTGAGCAAATAATCCTAGAAGCTGGACTTTATAAGGAAGAACATGGCATCAGGATTGGAGGAAGACTCACTAACAACCTGTGTTATGCAGATGACAAAACTCTGCTTATTGAAGTGAAGAGGATTTAAAACATTTACTGATGAAGATCAAAGAACATAGCTTTCAATATGGATTGTGACTCAACATCAACAAAACAAAAATCCTTATGATTGGGTCAATATGCAACTTCATGACAAATGGAGAAAAGATTGAGGTTGTCCACAATTTTGCTTTACTTAGTTCTATAATCAACACTTGTGGAAGCAGCAGTCAAGAAATCAAAAGATGAATTGCTTTGGGAAAAGCTGTGGCAAAAGATCTCTTTAAAGTATTGAAAAGTAAAGCTGTCACATTGAAGATGAAGGTGCACCTGACTCATGCCATGGTATTTTCAGTTGTGTTATATGGATGTGAATGCTGGACATTGAGTAAAGGAGACAGGAGAAGAATTGATGCTTTTGAATTATGGTGCTGGAGATGAATATTGCATATACCATAAACTGCCAAAAGAACCAACAGATCTCCTAGAAGAAGTACAACCAGAGTGTTCCTTGGAAGCAAGGATGGCTAAACTGTGTCTTACATATTTTGGACATGTAGTCAGGAGAACCATTCTCTGGAGAAGGATATCATGTTTGGGAGAGTGGCAGGTCAATGACAAAAAGGAAAACCCTCAAGTAGGTGGATTGTCACAGTGTCTAAAACAATGGAATCAAAGAGTGTTTCATTCTGCCATACATAGTCTCCCTGTGAGTTGGACTTGACTCGACGGCACCTAACAACAACACTGTCTAGAGGATGAGAAAGATTTATATAAAGAGATAAATTAATCTACATATTAAACAATATTGATTTTCTTTATTTCCCTTCACCATAGATCCATTCCATACCCTTCTTTCCCATGTTCTCTAATCTGGCAAGTTGACTTCAAAGAATTATTCCTTTAACTGGCTTCAAGCTGGGTTCAGTGAATAGTGTCATTGCAGAAAGTGAAAGGGTTTAGGGGTCTTTTTCCTTCACTTCCTTCTGTCTTTATCATGTAGCTTCTAGCAGCATCCATGCACCTACATGATCACTGCTTCTATCAGACTCTTCCCTCTGTAGCTTTAGCTTTCATAGGGTTTTGACCCACATTACTTCCTCCTTGCTTGTCCCTTCAATTATATTGGTAGTAGGTACTTCCACCTTTGCTGTTTTCTGTGTGCCTAACATCCCATGTTTATTCCCTTACCTATGCCAAAAGTAGGGCCTTTCTTTAAACTCTATTTACTTGAAACAACTGAGTTGAAGTATATTTCCTTCCAGAACACTGAGAAATATGAAGACTATAATAGAGATGCCTACAGCTGTAGCCCTGTGGCATCCGATCCCATCAGATCTCGGAAGCTAAGCAGGGTCGGGCCTGGTTAGTACCTGGATGGGAGACCGCCTGGGAACACCAGAAGCTGTAGGCTTGGGAGAAGGACCTGGCAACTCCCTCCCAAAAATCAATCTGCCATTGAAAACCCTATGAACAGCAGAGAAGCACTGACAATAGTGTTTCCCCTGTTGTGCAGAGGGTCGCTATGAGTCGGATACTGACTCGACGGCACCTAACAACAACAACAACATAATAGAGATACTAGTAAATTCAACATTCCTTTAATTATAGGCTACTTATTCAGTGTATATTACATGACAGTGTACAAAGTAGAAGATATAAGCCAGTATTTTCTGACAGGACTTGATGAAAATATTCTGCACTGCCCAGTAGGGTCATGTGATTGCCAATGACTTCAAATATAGCTATTGTGATTAAAATTTAAAACTTAAATTTTATTTAATGTTAACTAAATGAATTTGTGTAGCCACATAAGGCCAGTGGTTAGTGGCTACTAGTTAGGACAACACAAGTAAATACTGATTTTAACAGAAGCCTGAATAACTCTTCTAAACAGAGATAGGTAAGAAGAGAGTAGGATTTGCTCTGATATATGGCTGTGTAAGAGGCATCTGAGCTGCTCTGTAGATGAGAAGTTCTTCACCAGGCAAAGAAATGTGGGGAGTGCCTTCTGGCAAAAAGAAATAGCTTAGGTAAATGCTGAGGGGCTTTGATGTATGCAATGACAGATAAGCTCAGAGCATCACTTAGCCATCAGATTGTTTAGATAGTAATGATGGGTGTGGTGGAAAATGAACTGAGAACATTGGATTGGGGTTGCATACTGAAGAGCTTTGTTTCATGAACATAGTACACTATTCTTTTATATTCAAATGTAATACCAGTGGGTAGATTACTTTAAAATACAAATATTAAGCATGATAATAGTGATAGGGATATAATCCTTCTAAAAATATTATATTAAGTTTTTTATTTAAAAAATTCTTGTTATTATTTAACCTATTTAATTTTGTAGCTTTCTGTTCTTGAGTTATGCTAGAAAAGTAAAAATGTCATTCATGTGATATACCTTGTGTCAGTAATCCAGTTTATTCAGGGGTATAAAAAGTGCCACAGAGCACAGATGAGTGCACATTAGCCAAGAATTGAGAATATCAGAGAAGAATTTCTGGATAACTTGTGAGGTCTAATCCTGGCCTGAGGAGCAGGAAAGAGGTATCTAGGTAACTTTTTGTACCTGTGTGGGGTAGGTGTGGGAGGCCAACAGTGATGAGAGTGGGTCAGAGTATGTTCTCATAAGAAATCATTGCCACACACTGACAGGAATAAGAGGAATCTGGAGTAGTCTAAACAAACAAATCCAAATAGATCTAAGTTATAACTCTGGCTTAATGTCTGGGGAAAATGAACTGGAGAGAGGTAAGATTAGCATATCAGTTAGAAGGCTATAGCAACAATGCAGGGGAAACATAATGGGGTTTGAACACAGGTAATATGATTCTCAGGTTTTGAAAAATAATATACCTCCTTTGTGTTTTTTCTCACTTTTAAAGGCATATATATGTTTCTCTGAAACAGAAATAATGCTAGTTTTGCTCTGGGTCATCATAATAATAGCTGTTGTTTACCAAACTATTACTTTGTGCGAGTTACCCTGCTAAGCATTTGTATTCTGTAAGTTAACTCACTTGCCCTCATAACAACCCTATGGAACTGGTACCATTATTATCTCTTTTTTTATCGATGAAGAAACAATGAAGTTAAGTAACTTTCCCCAGGTCACACCTAGTCAGTTTTGGAGCATGACTTCAGTCCTGGCCATTTGCTTCCAGAACAGACTCGTGAAGTTGTACACTCTTCTGTAACATTCTTACAGTCATTTTTTGCTAATACTTATCAGTTGTTCATGAACCTGTCTTTCCTTGTACCTTGAATATTTAGTTAACTTACATATAAGATTAATATAGAATGCACTTCTAAAATATTCCTACATGGCTTGTAGAACTTGAACAGAAAAGGATGATCATGTTAGGAACAATGGAAAAAATGCTAGTATAGCCAACATCTTATCATTTAAGGTCATCGATAGATATCAAATTTACTATAGTTGTCTTCGTAATATTCTTATTACTTAAAAAAGTTAAATATTTCAGTGTGAATGGTTTTAAATACATTAACACAATCAATTTAGGGACATTTTAAGGGTACATGGTTAACAGATTTGGAAAGTATCCTCTTTTAATAGATTAGATTATTGTCAGTTAGCACTAAAATATATGTGTCTCTGGATGCTTGAAGAATATTTATAGCTTAAGGGGAATTTATGTTTATAGGACTTACCTTAAGATTATTCATTGCAGTATAATGTCAGCAATTCTCATCTATTTACTTTATAATATTTTAAAGATATATTCCAGGAGATATTTTTGAAGCAGAGGTACTGCAATTGTACTATTTTAAGAGAAATTTTATTGTTATCAGAAGAATCAAAAAACGGACTTGGTATAGAATCTAAATTTCTTTCTGCTTCAATTATTTTGTACACAGAATATAATGTGTTTAGAAGTGGGAAACTGTCTGGATGTCCCCCAAATGTGACGGTCATTTAGCACCGAGTTTAGATATCTAATATCTTCTACCACCATGGAATTCACTTACATTTGCTAGCTGCCTCCAGAATTCCCTCAGAGTCACATTAGGTGACACTCACTGAAATACAATATGCCAACTAGTTCAACCTTGTGAATTTCCCATTTTCCCACTGAATCTGACCTCATATTGATTTCCTCTCACACTCACCTGTCCTCCATATAAATAGAATTCTATTAGCTTGCATTAAAATAGGTATATACCGATTAGACGAAAATAAAGGGGGAAGGAGGAAAAGAGCTTATGACCTTTGGCATCTGTTGACACAATACATTCTTTGGATCTTGTTCTTTAGATGAGGCTTTCATACAAAGAAACCATAGTATATACTACTAATTAGAATAACAACAATAGCAAGTAGACATTTACAGACAATGAGCCTTAGGTGTAGAAATGTAGGACACCATGACATATCTGAGGATTCAGGACCATGACAATTTTTGTTGGAAATATGGGAAAGATTAGCAAAAGGTGATGTGCTTTTTTATTATTGTTCAGTGTGAGGATTGAACCTAGGGCCTTGTGTATGCTAGGAAACACTCTATCACTGAGCTAAATCCCCAGCTGTAGGTGAGGCTCCGAAGGGGATGATGTTCTGATCACAAAAGGTCAGATCTATGTTAATGAAGTTGAATTTTATTCATCTGTGATGGGAATCTGCTGAATGGCTTTAAGCAGAGCAATGATGTAAACAATAGGAAGTTCACCTGGTTTTGTATAGCAAAACTGTAATCCAGAGCTCCATTATCACCAGACCTATGGCAGCATGTTTAATGCATTAAACCTATTCTTGAGGTGGTTTCTGAACTCAGGTGGGATATACTCAAGGTCATACTTTGGCTCTCATGTAATTGTTCTAATTTTCTTCAGCTTCAGTTTGAACTTGCATATAAGAAGTTGACGGTCTGATCCAAAGTGAGCACCTGACTTTGTTTTGACATTTGATATAGAGCTTTTCCATCGTCTCTTTCCACATATGTAGTTAATTTGATTCCTGTATGTTCCATCTGGTGAAGTCCATGTGTATAGTCTTCATTTATGTTGTCAAAAAATGTATTTGCAATGAAAAGGTCATTGGTCTGACAAAATTCTATCATGCAATCTCTAGCTTTGTTTCTGTCACCAAGACCATATTTTCCAACTACTGAGTCTTCTTTTTTGTTTCCAACCTTTGCATTCCAGTCACCAGTGATTATCAGTACATCCTGATTGCAAGTTTGCTCTATTTCAGATTGCAAAAGCTCATAGAAATCTTTCCTTTCTTCATTGGTGGCCTTAGTGGTGGGTGCATAAATTTGAATAATAGTCATATTAACTGGCCTCCCTTGTAGACGTATGGATATTATTCTATCACTGATAACATGGCATTTCAGGACAGCTCTTGAAATGTCTTTTTTGATGATGAATGCAACCCCATTTCTCTTTAGTTTATCATTCTCAGCATAGTAGACCATGTGATTGTCTGACTCAAAATGGCCTATGCCGGTCCATTTTAGCTCACTGATGCCTACAATATCAGTGTTTATGTGCACCATTTCTCTTTCAATGATTTCTAATTTTCCTATATTCATACTATGTTCATTCCATGTTCCAATTATTAATGGACGTTTATAGTTGTTTCTCCTTATTTTGAGTCATGCCACATCAGGGAATGGAGATCCCTGGGACTCCATTTCTGTTATCATGGGAGACTCTACTTTGAGGAGGCAACTCTTCCCCAGTAGTCTTTTGAGTGCCTTCCAATGTGGGGTCTGGGAGAGTGGCAGGTCAACGTAAAAAAGGAAAACCCTCCACCAGATGGATTGACACAGTGTCTGCAACAACGGGATTAATTATAAATAAGATCATGTGCCTGGTACAGAAATGAGAAGTGTTTTAATCTGCTGTACATAGGGTCACTAAGAGTTGGACTCAACTCGACAGGCACCTAATAACAACAACAATGGCAGCATGAGGTCTTCTGTTCTGCACAGGTGTGCTTTGGGTGTTACTACCTGAGAGACTAGTGGATTCAGTTCTAAAGCAGTCCTGCAACACCGATGCCAGGTTTGGCATGTGGAGATGGTAGTTTTGGCTTGAAGCTGATAATGTTTGGCTACAATCATGTCTTTCAATGGAATTCTGTTTTTCCAGGGAGCTTAGAGCCAACAGATATCTATTGAAATTTGGTCAATTTATCATCAGTGAAATAAAACCACAAGAGTGGCTAGTCAACTGTTGTCTAGAGAAAATGCAAAGTCAAATATATGGAAAATGAAGTTTTTAATCCAAGCACCAGCTTGGCTTTCAAACTGAGGTGAATGGAACTAGATCAGTAAAAAGCATTCAGTAGAATTATGACCCATTCTAATTCTGTTTAAAGACTTCAGTACTAGAGGCAGAACACTATTCATAGACCTAAAGAGAACAATTCCTCCTCTTTCCCCAGTATTAGACTATAAATTCAGTGTCAGCCTCACCCTCTCCCACTGTGTTATTCTGGACAAGTTATTTAAATACTCTAATTCTCACCTCCTTCATCTTAAAAGTAAACAATTTCAGAAGCAAAACTGACCAAATCTGCCTCAGACATTCTGGAAGCTCCAGCTATTGAGGGACCATGTGTATCACCTGCCCAGCTGAATCTCTAGTGATTCTGTCCCAAAAAACAAAAAACAAAACACCAAACAATAAAACAAAACAAAAATCAGTTCTCTGAATAATGAGGAAACTAGTTACTAAATTAATTTAGGTTATTTGACTGCTTACAAAAGTATATTAGGGCAGTATTGTCTTTAAATATAAGCACAATAAATAGTTTAAATTTAAAACTGGTGTGGCCTTTTTTTTTCCCACATGCCTTTCCTTATAGTTCATTGGATCAGGTTAATTCAATGAAATCTATTATAAGCTATAGAAATTTGCTTACCTATTAGCATCTCAGTAAGTTGTCAAGAAAAATAAAAGCTCATCTAAGTGTTTTCATTAAATATTTCTGGCTTCTTTCATCCAGCATCTCTATATTTCATTTGCTTTGTTATTTTAAATACCTTCTAGGTACAAAATATGGCACTAGTCACTGAGGTGCATACACAGCTGGAGTATTTAAGGGATTTCTTGAAGGTCAAAGTAGTGGAGATGTGAAATGACTTTGAAAAAAGTGTAACAGACACATGAAACATTATTTTTTTTTCTTTTCCTGGATCCTGTTGAGTATCCAAGAAAATATAAATGTCTTTCAGTCTTCCGGGCAACTGAAAATGGAAAGCTGCCATAGGAAGAATCAACTGCACAAATAGTGATTAATATGAAATAGCTAATTGGGCTGAGCCCCTAGAGAAAACATAGAGAACTGAGAGATGGAGATGCACACATTGCTCTGTTTGTTCTAGCAAAATCAAAACCTTCTCCCGTTTACATTTCTTCTTATTAATATGCTAGATGTACTATTGTCATAGCCCACTCTATTTTGTTTGCAGGGATTTAAGAAGGTGACTCTGGGACACCTAATGAAGAATGACAAGCACCTAATATCAGTGAAATGTTTCATTATTCATTTAATATTAATCTCCCTTTCTGCAAAGATTAGTCAAAGTACTTAACTCAGAAAACTAGAAGGAAATATGGGCAGCATGGATATCATATTAATCCTGACCTTTTGAACACAAGTAAAGAATTTGGCTGAATGTTGAAAAAAATACTAAAAACAGATTATATGTGAACAAGAGCAATTTAATCACTACATAAAGCAGAATGGTCTGTGCATTTGAGCATCCATGGTTTTAATTGAGCTCATGAAGAAATGAATGTTTTATAGGTTGATTCTTAGCTCAAGTCTGAGCTGGCAAATAAAAATCCTTCAGACTGTAGTATAAACACAATGTTTTCTTTTTCCTTCTTTTATTTGTTTATTTATTTATTTTTTGTATTAAAGAAGTTCTGTCTCATTATTTCTAGAAACATCTCCTGATCACAAGGAGTAAACTTTTAGTAATTATCCATGCTCATCAGACTAAAAGATCTTCTGCTCCTCCTCTGAGTCTTTATATCAGAGTAATATGGGAGTGCTTCCATGTTTGGGCCAGGAAGGCAACTTCTTGAGACCTGGGCAGGTAGGAATAGAGTGGATTCAGTTAACTAACCCAAACCAGAGGAGGAAACTGGGCTCTTTGGTAAGCTTGACCTTGTTTCTTTTGCATAAGCCATCTGATTAAGTCACCACCTACCTACTGTCTAAATTGGCAAGGGAGTGCTAAATAGAGAGTTGTTATAATAAGCCATGTACTGAGCTTTTGCTTGTGCCAGACACTGAGGTAAATGCTTTACATTCATGATTTTATGTAGCCCTCAAATGACATCAATATATTTTTATATTACAGATAAAGAAATTTAACCTTTGTGTAGAAATCTTGATGTTTGTCGAAGTTCTTTACCAACAGAAGATTTGAGTAGCAAAGCCTATCTCCAAGGAAGCTCCCTTTCCTCTATAAATCCCCCCTATAAAATGAGTTTAGGTAGTTATGGTGTTGAGCTGGGAGGGGGACATTATAAGTAGAAGAGACTGGGGATTTATAATTTTAGAGCAAACAAAATTAGTCATCTTTCTTTGAACACAGCATCATGAAGACATTCAAAGCACGAGCGATACCATACAGCCAGCAAACTTTTCTGTTTATACTGATCAAATGATCACTTTATGGGTATTAGCCAGAGCCAAAAGGCCTCATTACAGGTGAAGTAGACAGGTATTGTTAACACAGATTTCACATTCTGATAGCCTGATTCCAAAATGAATTTGTTAAATCTTCAGACATCTAACTGTAGTCTAGGGAACAGCAAATTGTAACCACCTGAGGCTTTGTTGTTGTTGTTAGGTGCCGTCGAGTCGGTATCCGACTCATAGCGACCCTCATAGGATTTTCAATGGCTGACTGTTTTGTGATTGCCTTGGGACTGGATTGCCAGGTCCTTCTCCCATTTTTGCAGTGCTGGGAATTGAACTCTGGACCTCAGAGACTGCAGCGCAGCACTCTACCAACTGAGCTAAATCCCAGCCCACCTGAGGCTTTTGTTGTTGTTGTTGTTGTTAGGTGCTGTAGAGTCGGTATCCGACTCCTAGCGATCCTCTGTACAACAGGGGAAACATTATTGTCAGTGCTTCTCTGCCCTGAGGCTTTAGAAATGTAGAATCTCATTGTGGTCACCAGGGGCCTACTAAAATATAACCCGCATGTTAACAAGATCCTCACAAGGCAGCTGCACACAGGGGAGCTCAATGGCATTTGCCAAGCCATCCTTTGGGATGATTTGGGGCATCTGTAGGTTTACTAAACTCTGCAAGGACTTTTGATAGTCAGCCTTTCAGGTTTTCTAGGATGTGAAACAGGTCAGGTCACAGACAGACAAACATCCCTCAAAAGTGAAAGAATACTCAGTTGATTGGCTTAAGATGGCCCTGATGAAACTTCTTGTGTTCTCTCCTGAGCCTTTAATTTCTGCTCTGAAATTAAGGATGTCTAAACAGTTCCAAAACCAGGCTGTTACCTCCTTTCTTCGATTCTCTTTTTGCAAGCTTTACCCATATGCCTCTCTAATCATTAAATTACAATAAGGAAGAAACAACATAGAGTATACATTCCTCTTTCTTTTTTGTCCTTCAAGTTCTTCTTCTGGGAAATAATGGAAACAGGAAAAGACTAGACAAGGCTTCTTCAGGCTTCTTTGAAGTTACTTCATGTTTTCCAACTCACAGTAACCACCAAAAGTCTTAACTTTTTGCTTTCTGTGTGTATTGCCATGTCTTTATTGATAATGACTATGACTTAAAACATATGTAGAGACCATATTTCAAAAGTGATGTGTTTGGAAATTGAGCCCTTCCACTCATTCTAGGACAAAATTGCTAAAATGTTGGTTGAAGTAGCCATAGGATATATTTGTTCATAAATCTGCTTCTGAGATTATAAAAACGATGTCTGCAGTTGCAATCAGTTATGCACTTGTGTCTCTAGCCATTTGTATACTTCTGATGTAGAGTTTCCTTTTCTAAAACTCTTAAGAGTCTTTTCTGTCTTGTTCTTCTAAAAAACAGAGAGGAGGTACTTATAAGAAAGTAAGACAGAATGATATTGTGTCCTTGGAAACCATACTTTCAATATTTTGCTTTTCTCCTACCCTCACAAATTATCTCTTGGCAATGTTTATATTAATAGCTATCATTTTGATAATGTTTATTTTTTGACACTGTGTATTTCAAGGCCTCTGGGTGCCTGAACAAAATTTACTCAACAAAATGACAAAATTAACCAAATAAGACAATAAGCCCAAATAAAGAGATCATAAGCCTACAGCAGAGAATAAAATAATACAGGAAAAGATCATATTGCCTTACCCTTAATGACGTAGAATTGAAGCAGTCATATTTTTGGGATGCAGCTGTTCATTTGAGCACAGCATCTTATAGCCTACCTGCGAGGCAGGAATGCCATCATCCAGATCTTTTTCTGGGAGTTGTTTCCTTCTCTTAGTGTAATTTGGTCCTTTAATGGACAGATTTTTTTTCAGTGCACAATGGCTACTAGTCTAGATATAGTTAAGATTTGGATGAACTTGAGAGGACGTCATATTATTCTCTGAGTTCCAATTCCAACTCTTACTCTCCAGCATTGTTACCTGAGAATCAATCTCCATTGGCTCTATAATCAACACCCATGGAAGCAGCCGTCAAGAAATCAAAAGACGCATTGCTCTAGGAAAAACTGTGGCAAAAGATCTCTTTAGAATATTGAAAAGTAAAGATGTCATATTGAAGACCAAGGTGCATCTGACTCATGCCGTGGTATTTTCAGTTTCATCATATCGTTGTGAAAGCTGGACATCGAGCAAGGGAGACAGGAAAAGAATTGATGCTTTTGAATTATGGTGCTGGAGATGTCTATTGAATATACCATGGACTGCCAAAAGAACCAACAAATCTGTCCTAGAAGAAGTGCAACCAGAGTGCTCCTTGGAAGCAAGAATGGCCAGACTGCGTCTTACATATTTTGGACATGTAGTCAGGAGAGATCAATCCCTGGAGAAGGACATCATGTTTGGGAGAGTGACAAGTCAATAAAAAAAAAGGAAAACTTTCTACCAGATGGATTGACACAGTGTCTGCAACAATGGGCTTAAGCATAAGTAAGATCATGTGCCTGGCACAGAATCGGGAAGTGTGTTTCAATCTGCTGTACATAGGGTCAATATGAGTCGTACTGGACTTTATGGCACCTAACAACATCAACATATCATACAGCTGTGGTGAGGAATTAATGACATTATTCATGCAAAGTCATCATAAAAAGTACAGGTTATCAGTATTGTTATTGTCTTTCCTACTATTATATGAGACGACAGAAGAATATTTACCAAAAATTCAGGGTCTGATGTCATGAGCCCATTTAGAAGCCACAGTCAATATCAGGTGAGTAAAGGATAGTGTAGGTGGGAAGGGGATGAAGTGTCATGTCAAGGCTGTAGGAATTTGGTGTATTCGTTGGTATATTGGTGGAAGATGGCTGGCTGATACAGCCATGGCTATTGTGAACATTTAAATTGTGGCTGAGAAAACAGGAAAACTATTCAATATTGGAAAGATTTATAATAATGGAAAGAAAGTAAAGTGTAACATATAATATTCTGTTTAGTTTATTCCTGTGGTTCCCCAAGTCCAATGAAATTCTATTCAATCAATGGTATTTGGGATTATGAAAGGATTAGTGCTGAAAGGATTATAGCCTTGTGGAAGGACAATTTATGGAAGAAACAAACTCCAGGTGAGCAATAGAAACTTCCTCAAAGGTAGTAGTAGATCCATTTCAAGAACCTTTCAGAGATCCTCTCCCATGTCCCCCAGAACTACCCTCCTAGTCTTAATGGTTCTTTCTTGTGTGCTACCATATTCCCCACAGAGTCCTGCCTGAGTTTCATTGCCTGGAACCAAATCCTGTCCTCAATTTACTTAATGTTACTGGGTTCTTTTTTCTTGAAATAGATTACTGGTTATTTTAAAAGAATTCTTCTATTTTTGGATGGAAGTTAAGTTGCTTCTGCATATGTTCCTAGACTTGTTTCTAGTTCCCTTTTTAGCCTCTGCTTGCAATTTTTAAAATTGTTTCCTCAGCCCTTCATTTTTTTCAGTAAATGTTTACTGAACACCTGTAAAGGGTCAGATGTTGTACTGAACCTTAGGGATGAAGGGCTGAGCCTGACAGACATGGCGCTTGTCCTGGAGGTGAGCAAGACATACAGGATAAAAATTGTAGCGATAATAGCAATTACTCCTTACGCACCCCCACCACCCACAAAGGGAATGCTCTTGCAGGATTAGTACCATCAAATTTTAACAATAGCTAAGTATCCTAACAATTTTCTAGCAGTAATGGGTATGTCAATTCACCTAATAGCTCTCATTTAGGGTGGCATGTAGAACAATAGCTATCACATATGCAACAACACTTACAGCCTTGACTGAAAAATAGAATGTTTTCTTTTCTGCTGTTGTGTTTTACACTACACTGTAGTGGGAAGAACATTGAACTAGAAGTCAGGATTTCCAAGTTCAGTTTTGCCACATATTGGCTCTGTATCCTTAGCTGAGTCAGCTCTGATCTTCAATTCCTACACTGGTTGAAGGGGAAAAATAATACCTGGAGGCACACTTCCAAAGGTCAATATAATAAATAAGTAAATGTGTACCTTTAACGTATGTTTCTTCTTAACTTCGTGTTTTTAAGAAAATACCTTTAAATAAAATCTAGTGAAATTTAAATTCACACTTTCACTCCAGTGGGTGGCAGAAAACTTGCTCGTTTTGGGGATCCTCCTGCCCTGTGGTGGTACCAAGGCCCTTGAGCAGCAGCAAATCTTTAGGGAGACTCCCCAGGTATCTGGTCTTTTTTCACTCTGGTTCATAAAGAGATATGTCCATAGCCCCCAACCATAAGCTCTTTACCCAAACACTTTCCTAGAGACACATTAGAACACTTGCCAAGGCCCTGACTTTTATGCCTAGAGTCCAGCCTCCCTTGGAGAATATATTAATAATCTTATCACTACATGGTTGCCACTTTTTAGTGAGGGTGGTATTTTCCTTTCTGCCTTTTTTCTCTAGAACAACAAATATAAAAATATTTTTTACTATTCTGAAGTTTTGACAGAAACAGGAAGATCTATTGATCTTAAATAACTTCTTCTTTTTCTTTTTCTTTTTTGCTTTTCTCTTACAAAACTGGCCTCAGGCAAGGGGCACAGACAATGGAAGGGACCAAACTTCTTGTTCTTGTTCAGAATATAAGGGAGATAAAAATATGAATTGTTCATATTTTTTGAGACAAATAATACAAATTCACATATTAGTAAATTATCTTGTCAATACGCATTTAAGACAAAAATTCTAATACATGTGCTAGAATTCATCTCTGAATCATAAGCACCTCTGTGGAGCGGTGAGAAACTAACCAGAAAAGAGGCACATCTCTCACTGTTCACAGATGCTGCTCTCTTATGCTTGTGGTTCACGCCATGGTCACTCCATGGTGGATTTCAGCTTTGAGGAGGCCTCCAGAGCCACCATAGATCACTGAGTTTTTGATTAAACTCTGCTAAGGCCTAACAGTCTGGAATGTTTCATTATTTTCTTGGCAGACCATGCAGGTTATATTTTAACAGGTTGCAGAAAACAGAAGTAGGGAAAGGTATACGTGTGACTGTTTGAGAACACAAATGAGGAGCCCATTACAGTGCTTCAGAATAAAAACATACTCAAGTCAGTTGGTTTTTTACTTTCTAGATTAGACTCTGGATCCCATTTCCATACCTCCCTTTTACCTACCAGTGTCCACCAAGAGTCACTTAATAGTAATAAAGAACTCAATAAAACAAGGACCATCACTAATTCCGTACAGACTCTGTGTTGGACATTGTTCCTAGAACTGAGCACAGTTTTACCTTTGCAGTAGCTTTAATTACACCTCCCTCTGAAAATCATACTCCCCCAATGATATGATAAAGTTCCAGTCTGTGTTATGAATGGGATATTACTTGGAATTAAGGTCTTTGCAGATGCATAGTATGTTGAATAATAGCTTTCCAAAACCCATGTCCACTTGAAACCTCACACTGTGATTTACTTGGAAATAGAGTTTTTGAAGCAGTAATTAGTTAATAAAAATAAGCTTATACTGGATTAAGGTAGCTCCTAAATCCTAGGATTGATGCCTTTATAAGAAGAGGAGAGACACAGAAGACAAACACACAGAATAAGGAATTTCATGAAGACAGAGATATGTTGCTACAAGCTAGTAAATGCCAGGAGTCACCAGAAGCTAAGAGAGGCAAGGAAGGGTTCTCTTCTAGAGGCTTTGGACAGATTGTGACCCTGAAGACAGCTTTGTTCAGACCTCTGGAGTCCAGGACTATGAGAGAATGAATTTCTGTTGTTTTAAACTACTTGTTTAATGGTCTTTGTTATAGCAACCCTTGGAAACTAATATAACTAAAGATCTTTAGATGAAATCTTCCCCTATTTAGCTTGGATCTTATATTTATTTTCTGGTGTCCTCAGAATTCTGTGATAAACAATTTTATTCTCATTTTTACCAAAAAGGAAATTAAGCTGAACAGTGGCTAAGTGGCTTGTCAGCAGCACACAAATTTCAACTACACAGGTGGAATTCAAATTCAGACTAGCTCTTATCAGTTCTGAACCCCATGCATTTTACACTTTCACCAAATCACTTCCTACTCCTTGCTAATGGATTTTTGTTTATTATCCAAAAAACCACTAAAAATAAATAAAACAGTTCACTTTGACTGACACAAATGTAAGGGAAGTGGAATTTAAAAAGTTACTTCTCATTTTAACATCCATTCAACTAAGTGATATGATGTATATTTTGTTCCCCTGACTTCTGGGTATGCAAAGGGGGATAAGACACAGTTCGTATCTCTTAGGCATTCACTTGATAGGTGAGAAAAACCAATGATTCTCAGTGTGCTTTCAGGACACATGTAGTTATATTCTGGGCATTGATAGAGAAGTGATACCCTCCAGGGTTCATGATGTCTTGAAAAGTACAAAGGGACTCGATCAGTAAGAGCAAAGTAGAAAATTGGCACATCTGGGGAACAGGATAAAGGGCATTCTAAACTGAAGGAGTAGCATTTATGAAGCTCAAAGGTCAGAGAGACTATTTAAGTGTATATTTCTTGGTTGCCGATAAAAAGCTAAGAAAAGAGAGAAGAGTTAGTTTTATGAAGAATTGTGGATGCTTAGATGAAATTTATTCTCAAGAAAGAGGAAAATCATGGAAGGAAGAAAACTAAGTATTTTAGTGATACATCTGTCAACAAGCAAGCTTTATTAATATCTGTTGTTGTTGTTGTTAGGTGCCATTGAGTCATGTCCAACTCTTGGAGTCCCTTATAGGGTTTTCAATGGCTGATTGTTTCAGGATTGCCTCCAGAGTGGATTGCCATGTGCTTCTCCCATTTTTGTGGTGCTGGGAATCGAACTTGGGACCTGAGAGACTGCAGAAAAGTGCTCTACCAACTGAGCTAAATCCTAGCCTAAATTCCTCATTAATATTTAGCAAAGAAAAATTGTACTAGACAAGTTAAATAGGCATGCAGAACTTTATTCTTGATTACTGCAACATAGGAGAGAAATTGAACCCAATTCCACTGAAACAAAAGGCAGGAGAGTTTTTAAGCACTAGGGTCAGTTTGTGGAAAAACACTGAAATACAGTGGGGAGCTTGGTCCACATGATGAGGCCAACTATGTTTGCCAGTTGTCACTTTTGGAAGTTAGGCACTTGTGAATTGAATGTTTGTGCCTTTCAAAATTCATATATTGAAACTCTACTCCTTGAGGTAATGGTACTGGGATGGGAGGTCTTTAAGAAGTAATTAAGGTTAGATATGATCAAGAAGATAGAGCCCTTATAGATGAAATTAGTGAGTATACAAGAGTTCTGAGAAAACTAGCTTCTGTCTTTCTGTCCAAATTAGGTGTAAACTGTTTCTGCTTTCTGTCATATGAGGATACAGCCACAAGTCAGTGGTCTGTAGCCTTGAAGACTAGCCTCACTAGAGCTTAATTGTGCTGGCATCCTGAACTCAGAATTTCAGCATGTAGAATGATTAGAAATAAATTTCTTTTTTTTAAAGCATTGTGTCCATGGTATTTTGTATAGAAGCAGAAGCTCATTAAGGCAGGCTGCTACTTTTTCATAGACACTAGGTTCCACAATTACATTTTTTTCTTTTTTCACTTTATTGATAAATTTGGTGGGTACAGAGAGGAATATAACCCATAATTGCATATAAGTTTTACCACATATTAATCAGAAGTTTCCATAAACTTTTTAGGTTGGTGAAAATGTAACCAAAAGTGATGTAATAGTTACACAATTATGTTTCAAAGGGATGGATCTCAGTTTCTTGGGAAGGACAGTCCTGGGTTGTGAAACTAGCAGGAAGCTGACAGAAGATTAATATATCAAAGAGTCAGAGAAAGATAGTCTATTAAAATTTGTAGTTTTCTAAAGTAAAACGCCTATGAAAAAGAAGGTCAGGAGTTAGGAAGCAAACTATCTAAAGGTTACTCAAAGTAAGTGAACTTTAAGGCTATCTTGGTCATATAAAACAATTTAATATTTTCTTTTTAAAACACAAACAGCAACAACAACAAAAAACCTAAACTAAACCAAATACACCAGTGAATTTAAGTCATTTGGGGCAATTAGAGTGTCAAAACCTGGCTTTGGTCAACAGGCATGGTACAAATGTCTATTCTGCAACTACTTGGCCATGGAACAATTACTTAATCTCATGGATCATATTTTCTCAGCTATTAATGGGGACACAAAATGAGATGTTATAGTATTGATTTGGGAATTTAGAATTCACACAAATGTCTTATTTAATAAATAATAATAGCTTTTGTAGTTTGTCTACCATAGGAATATTTGACCAATTTAGGTAAGTATCTGGTTGAGTGTCTTTGTTTATTTAAAATGCAAACAAATCTAAAGGCTATGGCATATTGTAGTTGTGAAACAAAAGTGCTGCCTATATTCCATCCTATGATGTTTCAGATACTGAGGCATCCAAATACCCAATGCAAAGTAATACACTGTGCTGAGATAGTATGTATTCATTTGGGGTTATGTTTTCTATCTATCAAACTTGGCCTGAGTTTCCTTTAGCCATGCCATGGGCAGAAGAAGACTGTCCACAGGTGCAATGAGAGTAGTTAGGCACAGATAGGTAGACTGCTGCTCTGAGTTCTCTTAGGCTCTGGGTTCAATCCCCAGCACTGCATATTATGGAAGAAGGACTTGGCAGCCCACTCCCAAAACAATGAAACAATCAGCCATTGAAAACCCTATGAATAGCAGAGAAGCACCGACTCAGTCCCAGGCATAGCACTGTGTCGGGGACTGTTTCATTCTGTATACATAGGGTTGCTATGCATTGGACCTGATTCAACAGCACCTAACAACAACATCCATGCACTCATTTGTAAAACCCTGACATGAAAAAAGTGAAGAGATTTTAAAACAACTGGAAGGCTTATTGATACTCATCTCCACTCCTAACTTTTCTATGTATTGTTTTGATACTCAAAAACAGAGCCATTGAAATCAGTCATTGGCAGAACATCCATTTGCAGTAATGTAGTCCACTTGCATTTCAATGAGTTCCAAAGCAGTTTTTCCCCCAAGAGAATTTGCAAGGCATAAGCAAGAAAAAGAACAATTAGAAATTCAGAAAACTGTCCTTATGCTGTCCTCAATAGCATGTATATCCCTGAGGGTCACATTTCCCAATTCAATCTTCAAACTTCAGTCTCTTTATGCCTATATCTTCAGCTCTTTTCATTCTAATGGACTGGCTATTTCGCTACATTTTAAAACACATATCTCTTCAAGGTACAACTGTCTGCTCTGCTTTGAATATTTTCATTACATTTTATTATAAGCTTGGTTCAAAAGAAGTTTACACCTAATTTGGAGGACCTGCCTTGTTAGTTATATTTTTCTTCAGGATTTTTGACAGGCTAATTTGATTCAACTATGAATTCTTTGTAAGTCCAAACCTTTCTGCTATTTCTCTAACTTAAAAAAAAATATTCTTCCCAAAGTTGTACCCTGGCCATTTTTCTTTTACTTCTGCAGAATGTCAGTCACTTTGAGTTATGTAATGTTTAGTTCATCTACTCAATAAATATTTATTGAGCACATCTAATGTTCCAGAAATATGAAGATGACTAAGAAAGCATTCTTGATCTCAAGAAGATCATAGTTTAATGGTGGAGACTGCTATACAGACAAATAAGTACAATGCATAGGTCTGAATGCAATATAGAGTTATATTCACAGTGTTCGTGGAGCATTATCATGTAGGAGAGAAATTATGAGTTTTATAAGTTGGATGCTGTTAAACTTCACTAAGATAGGAAGAACTTTAATGGATGTCTACAATGAATATTTCTAAGAAATTAATTGACAAAATGTATATATTTATACTACATGACAGTTTTTTGAAATATGATGGAGTGGATAAATTGAGCTAAATGTCTTATGAAATACTGTACATATTTATCGTTATTTTTGTGATGAGAACAATAAAATTTTACTCCTGTGTCACTGTTTAAGAATAGAACATGTCATCATTAACTATAGTCACCACAACGAACAATATATATCTTGAACATATTCTTCCTAACTAGTCTTTCAACAAGCAAGGTAACCTATGTTCAACTAACATATAAATAGATTGTATAACATATATGCATCCATATTATATATGTACAATTTTTAATTTTGATACCTTAGATTTGCTTAAGGTTAAATAACAATCTTTTCCAAAGCATATTCCTTTAAAGTGTTCAAAGAAAAAAATAAATTCCACAGTCAAGTAAGTTTCAGAAATAAAGTATACTCTATTTTCAGCATGTGAATGTATAATTCACATTAATATAGCAGGAATTTTTTTAAAATTTGAATGTGTTTACCTTTGGTAGCTCAGTGTTTCTTGACCCTTGAAACTTTTACTTTCTGTACTAGTTATTAATATCTGAACATTAGTGTTATAAAGAATATACTTTCTTTTATGTTAAGTACTTAATTTGAAGGTCAGTGGAAAAATCTCAGACCGGTTCAAGCAACCAAACACAGCAAGTTGCAATACCTTAATAAGATATTCTTAGCATCAATTAACAACTTATTTCTATCACTATAAAGGTGATTTTTTGCCATTATGGAAATAAAATTTTTGGAAAATTAAAAGGAAAGAAGACCTCTGCCTTATGACCCAAAAATAGCTAATATGAATATTTTGCATATTTCTTTGCAATCATTTTGTTGTTGACATTTTGACACCAAATATGATAAAATATATACTAATTTTTATATTTATTGGTAATAAAATAATGTGTTCCTTGTGGAGATATGAAAGAGTTTAGGAAATAAAAAAAAACCTTGTGTGGAGACTTTTCATCTACATTAATTTATTGATTCATTTATATTTTAACTAATGCAAAACCAAAAATTATACATGGTAATGGGGTACCATCCAATGTTTTGATATGTATATTTATTGGGTAATGTTTAAGTCAAGTTAAATATATCTACTCATCTAAATTCATCATAATTAATATTGTTTTTAATCTTTTATTGAGATACAATTAATGTATAACTAATAAAAGAATAATAACTTAATAATGAATAAAAATGAATAATAACTTAATAAATGAAAAACTTAAAATGTTGATTTTAAAAAAAAATAAAATAATGTGTTCATTGTGGAGATATGAAAGAGTTTAGGAAATTAAAAAAACCTTGTGTGGAGACTTTTCATCTACATTAATTTATTGATTCATTTATTTTTTAACTAATGCAAAACCAAAAATTA
The DNA here is from genome assembly GCA_007922755.1 of Pedetes capensis. Classification (NCBI taxonomy): domain Eukaryota; kingdom Metazoa; phylum Chordata; class Mammalia; order Rodentia; family Pedetidae; genus Pedetes; species Pedetes capensis. Next base: position 52,893 of record VMDO01004737.1, read on the forward strand.
TACATGGTAATGGGGTACCATCCAATGTTTTGATATGTATATTTATTGGGTAATGTTTAAGTCAAGTTAAATATATCTACTCATCTAAATTCATCATAATATCATTTTTAATCTTTTATTGAGATACAATTAATGTATATTTAATAAATGAATAATAACTTAATAATGAATAAAAATGAATAATAACTTAATAAATGAAAAACTTAAAATGTTGATTTTTAAAAAAAACTTAGGAAAGGACAAGGGAACTAGCATTGCCCTAAACTGCTTTGTTATATACCAAAGAGAACTAAGTAGAGGTAGGCTGTGGTGAGATCCTAAGTGCCTTGCCTTTCTCTGTGGAGAGAGGGACATAGAGAGATCCTCTAGATAAAAAATTTCTGACAACAAATATACTCCTTGGTGAAGGGATGGTCTAAGAATTTATGGCTGGACAATTAGACCATAAAATCTTGTATAGTGTTCTCTGTTTACATGGTTCAGAATACTCTTCTCAGCATCTGGTCCCTGTTTGGATTTTGTTCTTCTCTTCTAGGTCTATTTAATCTATATTCATCTGCATGTAGCTATCAGTTAGCCTGGCAACTTAATTGCATTGCTCTTCTGAAATTGGCATCACTGTACCATGAACCCTTCCTGGGCAGCACTTCCATTTCCTACTGTAGCTAGATTTCTTTCCTTGGCAACAGTTCCTGTTCTTGCCTGGTCTGGTTTGGTTTTTCCATTTGCTCGGTGTGTGGCCAGGAGTACTTTATAGAGCCACTGAAGGCTGTGGTTTAAGGTTACTCAGGCCTGCAACTTTCCAGTTTGGTCCCTTCCCTACCCTCTCAGCTCCCCGGTGCCCTCCTCCATTTCCAAATTTCCCTGCTTGTGTAAACAAAGCCAAAGTTAACCCAGTTCAACACTAATCCTTTGCTGTTCTGTGGGGAGTAGAATGAAGCATGTAACAGTTTGGAAAATAAACACTTCTTTGAAAGAAATGAAGCCAGAGGGACCTCAGCTCAGCAGAGTGATTCTAATGACCAGACATTTAGGCCATTTTCATTTGGATTTTAACTTTTGAGGGAGCATGAGTGTGTCACACAGAGAAAATGTCAAATGAGAAGATAGCTAGATAATATGACAGCATTACTGGAATAATTAAAATGGTGGACCATAGGGTAGGCTGGGTGACCAACATGGACTAGCAGTAAGTAAACAATTTTTAAATATCATGCATTCAGTTCTCCTGTTAGAAGTAAATGACACATCCTTTCCTTCTTTAGGTAGAATATCTGAGCTGCTTCTGTCAGGGACTTGCCAGGTACTCAGGGTCTTATAAGTCCAGGAACTCTGCTGCATGCTTTCTTACAGGTTATTTCCACTTTTACAACAATATTACAAGATTGGTATTATTCTAACTTTACATGTTTGAGGAAAAAAGGAATCTCAGAGAAATTCCTTAACTAATAAACGAAAGCTTGCAGTGGTATTTGGCAGACCCAAATTCAGATGGAATCTTTGAGACTCTGAACACCATCTTCTTTCCACTTGACAGGGTTTTATTGGTGGATGATGGTCATCGACTTCTGGCGGACCTCTGAAAGCTTTAAATCCCAGGCACAGAAAAACTCATGTGCAAAGAAAAATTCATGTGCAGAAATATTTTGGAGTGGATTTTATGACCTCTATGTTTAAGAATTCCTTCGGTTTGCGTTTGTTCTTTCTGCCAAGAAAAAGTAGGACTTTGTGCAAAAAAAGAAAATATAAACGGTGATATTTTAAGATATATGTGCTCATTTCCTTGCAAAAGCAACTCTCAATCAGGAATGAAATGGAAGTTAACAATAGGAGCAATGGACTTCCTGCTTGCATTGTCCATGACAGATATACTCCAAATCTCTCTGGGAATTAGTGCTGCTGCCAGGGCCTTTGTTACTGATGGCACTGAGGTGTGTCCTTCTAGTGTCCTGCTGCTGAAGAACAAAACCCAAAGTGTTGACAATTACTGTCATGGCCATAAAATATCTGGCTAATTAAAATTTATCTGTCAGCATAATTGGCTTTAATGAACATCACATAGATGGAATTTTTTGGTTATCACCTATGGCCAGAAGTTACTTGCAAATAGACATTATGAAAGTTTTTTTCCTTGAAATTTTTCCAACTATTTTATTTTTTCTTTTTAACTTAAAAGACCACTAAACATATTTGTTGCTAGTCTTAACACATCTTGTATGAAAAATGAAAAGCAGTTTCCCTTCTCACATGTTATGATTCATGTTCTATCTACTCTGTCCTCCTGGGGTTGATAGGCTGAGGACTTGTTACAGTAACTGAGAACCAGCAGGTAACATAAACATTTAGTTATCTTCTGAAGGAGGTATTCATTGCCCAGGTGCACTGAAGACATGTAGGTGATTTTGAGAAAAGTTGCTTGTGCAACTGCAAACTTTGCTCCATAGAAATCAAAAGAAACCCTCCCCAATCTGAACATAAGTTATTCATGAGCTTGGGGATGAAAGGCATGTGATGGGCTTCAGAAACATAAAATGCCCAATGTTGTCTCCATGTCAAGGAGAAACACTTTTATCTTCATGAAAGACAGAACAGAAAGAGAATTGTTTCTCAAAAAAAAAAAAAATCTTTTGTATTTTCCATGACATACATAGTACAAAATTAGTTTTCTTCCTTCTCCCTCCCCTTCTCCACCCTCATCTGCAAACATCTTGAAATCTTAATATTGTAGAGTTAGGTGAAAAAAAAAAAGGAATTAAATAGGAGACAAAAATGTTTAAAATGTACACAGTGATATTCCATGACATTTATGTACTCACCCTATCATAGTGTTTGCTTTTCATTTTGATTTTCTTTGTCACTAGCATCATGATTTTATAGAATTATATTCTAAGAAATAAAAATTTCAAAATTTGATATTTTATTGATGCTTACTCTGTACTTGTGTGCCCTAAGCACATTATTTAATTTACTGCTTGGAACAATATTAGCAAGTAGGAACCAATCCCTGTTCTCTATTTTACAGATGGAAAAACAACTTATGGAAAGTGCAGAAAATGTAAGACCAATTTAGGCAAGCAAATATGAGATGCCATGCCGTAAGAGGTGAATATGGAGGTTATATAAGTTATCCTTTTTTAAGGGAAAGAATCAGAATGTATTCCTATACTTATTTGACTCTAGCGCCAGTGCTCTAAATCTTTTCTACTCCAAGTGTGCTCCAGGAATCGGCAGCATCAACACCACCTGAAAGCTTGTTAGAAATGTGGGATCTCAGACCTCATGCTCAGTAGTGTGCTGGTAAACATTTTTCAATCTTTTTTTGGGGGGTGGATGTGGTGGAAGAGGTGCTTTGTGGTGGTTGCTGATTTCTACAACCTTAAGTATTCCCACTATGGCAGATCTGATTAACAGTTCACTGCCAGAGGCTCAGCAAAAGGTGATTCCATGGAGGAGATGGACACCACTGCACCTCAGACCCACTGAATCAGACTTTTCATTTCATCGGGTTTTGTGAAGCAGTTCATAGGTCTGAGTGGCACTGGTTCAAACCATTCCTTTATTTTGGCTCATTTTGTGGATTCCAACAAGGACTTTGATCCTGGTCTGGGGTTTTGCTGCCTCTAGATCTCCCACCATAGCAAAAGTTTATAGGACGTGACTGGCTGGCAATGCTGGGACAGACAGCATGTGCAGTCTGGCTTCTGATCTCAGGAACTTCCTGAGTTAGGTCCAGTGTGAAGAAAGTACCTTTCAGGGAAGTGGCCCACTGTAACTCAACAGAGACTTAGCCATGCCTTCTGAGACAGGGTCTGGAGAGCTAAAAATCCAAAGTTTCTGCCATTATGCAAAGCTTTTCCTGACTGAGAAGAGAATGCATATTGAAAAACATCTGGAGATCAGAAAGTTAGGATCGTTTGCTTTCCTCTGCTATTGTATAAATAATTTTGTAGTGTGTGGGTACATTTGTCTCACACACATAATGGAAAGAAAACGTGGTAATAAAGCTTATATTTTACAGTGGTATACATGCCTTTTTTTTCTGGAATGCAAGTGAAAACAAGTCTTCTTCTGCATATAAAAACAGAGATTTATTTAAGAAAGTGTGTTGTAGAACATAAATTGAGAATAAGATATATTTTGCTCTATCTTTTACCTTCCCTCTAACTACAAACTGAAATACTTGTATAATAGCTAGGGAATGAAAAAAAAATGCCAAGGAAGAGAGAAAACTTGATTAATTATCTAAGAAAAAATCTTCTATGTGATACAGGGAACCAAGGTCACAGCAGGTGAGAGAAATGTGATAATGGCACAGTTAGTGGAGCCTGGAAGTGATGGGGTCAATAATGATACCAGCTGCTCTTGGGACCTCTCCATAGCTTTATCGGCTCACTCTTACAGTCCCATCCACATTACTGTCTCCTATAATTTCCTATCCTCTCATCCATTCTGATGACTCTTAAGACTGTCTATAAACTCGTGAATCCTAAATCAATTCTCTAGCTCAAATCTCATTAGTCTATTAAACTTATTCATTTGAATGCTTTATCAATGCCTTCGATTCAATGTGTCTTTCTAGTTTTTTTCTATAGTAGTTTTCCTTTCTATTTTTTCATAGCACTTTCATTTGCCCGTCAGAATATTTATAATACTATTTTTTTAGTTTGCTTGTCATACATGGCATAGATTCCAAATCTGTGATAACCGTGGCTGTGTTGGGTTGATTGCTTTTTTCCCTACCACCTAGCACAATATTTTGCATGTAGTAGAATGATCACAAAGTGCTCAATGTAATATTGGTAAGTTATCCAGAGTTCCTTATAAGGCAGAACTGTGGAAAATGATTATTGCCATTACTTTGTTAGGGAGTACAATCTCCTGGGTCAGGAGTGGGAGTCAAGATAAATTAGAAAAGGAGAGAACAATAAGGATGTGACCATCCAAGACATTATTTAAACTAGGTCTTAGGACAATTCATGTAGGAAAGAAACAGAAAATAATTTGTACACTGGTTTCCTTTTCCCAATGGTTATAGATTTGCTTCATGGAGCATTAACTCCTCCAGGTTATGCATGGGTGGGTATAAGGTGGCTTCTCACACCCCTGAGGTTACTGGGAAACCATGGACAGAAGGCAAGAAGTATGTAGAATGTTTTAGGAAGTGATGTTCAGATTAGGGTGGTGGGGTCTGTTCCGAATTCTCCTTGTCTTTTAGCTAACATAACTTTACCAAAATACTGTAAAATATGCTATGTTCTCTCTTTCCCAACTGCAGTTATAAAACATTTTCTCAGTTTCTCACTTTTATTTATGGCAGAATCTTTCTTGATCTTCTAACCTCCAGTTTTGTTCCATCCATTTTTCTGATTCCAGTCCTACAATATGGGAAAAGGATGTGGCAGTCCACTCCCTAAAACAATCCTGAAACAATCAGCCATTGAAAACCCTAAGTAGGTCTCTAAGAGTCAGACCAAACTTGAACTCGAGGGCACTTAACAACCACACCTATCCTACAGTGGTTCTCTATTCATTTCAAGATAAAATTTAATCTCATCAAGAAGGCTCACAAGAATTTTCATGATCTGTTTAGTGTCTCCAGGCTCAAATTCTTTTATTTTGGCCATAACTTGGAATTTTGGTGAATAACTTGCAATTCCCTGCTATGTTTTGCTTCCTCATACTTTTGGGGTTGGCAATTTTGCCCCCTTTTCTTGGAACCTTGGTCTTTTCACAGATAGTTCTCTTCATCCTTCCAAACTCAGTGCGGGTATAAGACTCTCCAGAAACGCTGCCCTGATGTCTTTGTTCTAGACCAGTGGTTCCTGAACTTTAGAACATCAGAATCATCTGAAGGGATTGTGAGCATACTCATTGCAGAATCCTGAAGCTGTAGTTTCTAATTCAGTAGGTCTGAGGCTGGGCGCAAGAACTTGTTATTTTTTTGTTTGTTTGTTTTTTGTTTTTTGGTACTGCAGGTTGAACCCAGGGCCTTGCACCTGCATGCTTTACAAGTGCTGGATCACTGAGCTGAACTCCTAGTCCACTTTTTTACTTTTTGAGACAGTGTCTCCCTATGTTACGCAGACTGCCTCTGGCCTCTGGTCTCGAACTTGCGATCCTCCTGCCTCTGCCTCTTGAGCTGCTGGGATTGCAGGCATGCGCCAACTCGCCCGGCTAGGAACTTGCATTTTTAACACCTTCCCAGGTGATGCCAGTGCTAATGGTTCACACCAACACTTTAAGAATTGAAGCCTTGGAAAAGAATATCTCCGCTATTCTTTAAGTGTACCATTTTATACAGAACATATAGAAGTCATTTGCTGGTTTCTTTACCTAAGTCAGTTTATATTTATTGAAGCACAGAGGCAATGTCATATTCATCTCTGCAGCATGACACTTGTCACTTGTCATTGTGCTTGGCACATAGTAGGTTTTATGTTAATGAAAAGAAGGGAAAAAAGAAAGCACTTTGAATAAAGACTGGAAAATAGAACTAGATATAGAATATTCAGAGTATTTCCCTAGACTGATATTCTGAATTTGTGGTATAAATTATTTTTTTTTATTTCTTTGGTTATTTATCTATTAAAAATTTATTTTTAATTTATAACTGTTGCTGGGGTACAGAGTAATAAATCATTTGCTACATCCATTATGTAATTATTAAATAAGTTTTGTTTATACGTTCATCACCTTACACATTTTACACAACAAAAAGTGGAAATTATAATTAACATGCAATGAATATCATATGCAACCATGGGTTATACCTTTATAGGACCCCAAATTAGCATCTTCGAGGAGAGAGGCCCCAGAGAGATACCAAGTCACGGATCAATGTAATAAACATGAGGCTTTATTTCCGGCACCGGGGTCACCCTTCCATAGAGTCTCCCTAGCAAGGGAGGGAAGGCAACCCTGAAGGAGAGGGGCTTGGGGTTTTTATACAGTTTAAGGGGTGGCAGGAAGGCACAAGGAAACTAAGTTTCAACCGTCCTTCCTCTTCAGAGAACCTCCCCCCCCAGGTCAGGAAATTGAAACTTGAGCAAACTTAATTATACAGGAACTCTAAGAAACATTACAGGAACTTTAAACAAGCATTGTAAGGCTTAGGGAGGGGGAGGAGGAAGTGGTAGGGTTCTTCACCTTCATTGATTTTTTTCCTTTTTTTCTTAATATTCATATAGTTGCACCCTGTATTTTGTCTTTTTTCTTTTCCCTCTTTACCCCTCTGCATTGTCCTCCCTCTCTTTCCTCCTTGACCAACCACCTTACACCCTCCCCGTGATCCCCTCCTCCCTCCTTTCAGGTCTGGGTCCATTACAAAGTTCAGATAGCCTACTAAATACGGTAAGAGCAGTGCAGTGTAGTGGCTACAAGTGTGGGCTCTAGAATCATATAGACTTGTTTTAACTCCTAGCTTCACTATGTGGTGTTGGGTCTATTACTTAATACACCTCTAAAATTGTTTTTACACTAATAAAATGAGAATAATAAAAATGCTACCTAATGGAATTGTTCTCATGTTTAACTGAGGCAATACATATAAGTGATTTTTACAGTCCCTAACGTATCATAAAACACTCAGTAAATGTTAACTACCATTTTATTATCTTTTCCTTTAAATAGTGTGTTTACAAAATAATGGGATTTTAGCAATTTAATAGACATTAACACCCAAAACCAAATGTTAAGTTGCTTCTATTTTAGGCATTTCAGTCCCACACAGTATTTTTTGTTTTTGTGCTACTTGGGGGTTGAACCCAGGGCCTTACACGTATGTTGTAAGTGCTCTTTCCCAGCCCATTTTTTATTTTATTAAAATTTGAATCAAAGTCTTCCTCAGTTATATTGGTTGCTTCTGGCTATAAACATGCTATCAGGACTCCTGCCTACATCTCCCAAATTTCTGGGATTACAGGCATGAGCAACCATGCCCAGGTTGTTTATTTTATTTTAAATATTTAAAGTATTTTAATCCAGATGATTATTATTGAAGTGAAAAGATGGATTTGTAAAGTAATTGATTTTGATTTTTTAAGATAAGTCACACATTTTCTATAGTTTATTTTTAAACATTTTTATTAGAAAATTTTAATGTACAATTCAATGTCTCTCATTATGACATTTCCATACATGCATCTCATTGTATATTGCTCATGTTAATTTCCCCTTACTTTCTGATGACCCTTCTCCTCCATTCCCTCCCTCCACACATCAATGGTCTGCTTTCTACTTGTATGTCTTTTTAAAGTATATCTGTCTATATATGTATGCATCCCCACAATTTATTTTTAATATTCACGTAACAAAGGAAAAAGTCTTCAAAGTACAAATCTACTAAAAGAATATTTCCATTAAAATAACTATGGTTAGAGAAAGTTTTATCCAAAGATCTCAAAAGACTTTACAGTCATTAACTAAATATCCCTCTTAGCTATTTTTAACATACACTATATACACTATACAGACTTCCATGGTTAGAAAATGTCCATCAACTGAAAGAGCTGGGAAGCAGAATTCTGGTGCTCCCATCAGCAGGCTGGGCAGAAGGTAAAACAAAAGGAAAACAGGATGAATCTGGTAAGAAATTTTAGATGACTGTATTGATGAGTCATCTGTAGGCCTTACAAGAATACTATGTGTCAAAGACTGAAAGTGTAAAAGGAATAATTTCTGTTGGTTTGAACAGTGTCCTTTCTTTTCTCTCAGTTCATTTTCATTCGTTTAGCCATTTGTTTATTTAATACATGTCATATACTACAGGCTTTGACAATGAAGTAAATACTGTATAACTATCCCAATTTACAGACTGGAAACTTAAGAGGGTTAAGAGACTCACTGGAATGATATAATACTGGAGGACTGAGTGTTTCTAATTTCAGAGTCTGGTAAGAGGAAGGGTAAAATTTCCCACTACAATGCTACTCCATGGTATTTCACTACCTGATCTCACAGAAGTGAGGACACCATGGTACCCAAAGAAGGCCTAGAAAATGGCCGTTGGAATCTGAACACATAACCTATTCTGTATGAAAATTATGAAAGTTTTCCTATGATATTTAATTTATTACTCTAATTATATATACATTTTTCCTGCAGCCATAGCCCTGTGGCATTCCATCCAGATCTCAGAAGCTAAGCAGGGTCGGACCTGGTTAGTACTTGGATAGGAGACCACCTGGGAACACCAGGTTCTGTAGGCTTGGGAGATGGATTCAGCAACCCACTCCTAAAAATCAATCTGCCATGAACCCTATGAATAGCAGAGAAGCACTGACAATAGTGTTTCCCCTGTTGTATGTAGGGTAGCTATGAGTCAGATACTGACTCCACAGCACCTAACAACAACAACATATACATTTTAAACAGTGCATTGGGGAAAATAGTATATTGAAGCATAACATTTTCACAATCTCATTTTTTCATGGAAATATTTTATTTGAACCATTTTTAAAACAATTAATTTTAATTTTATTTATTTGTGTGTGTGTGTGTGTGTGTGTGTGTGTGTGTGTGAGAGAGAGAGAGAGAGAGAGAGAGAGAGAGAGAGGGAGGGAGGCACACACACAGAGAGATACAGTCTTGCTATATAGCCCAACTTGGGCTTGAACTCAAGATCCTCCAACCTCAGCCTCCTAATTAGATAGGTCTACAGGCATGTGCCACAGCAACTGATTTGTACTATAGACATGCATCTTTGTTGTCTTCAGTAAAACCAAGTTTTAAATTTTCTACTAATTTTCCAGAGGAAATAATTTTCACTTATGTTGGGATTGTTTGCTCTTTGTGCCATAGCACTTTTCTGTGTCTAATATTATTAAAGAAATATTTTCCCAACCACATATACTTAACCATATAATTTCGATGTCTGCTTTTGTTTATGTTTAAGATATATGTAACCTAAAAGTGATATATACACTAGATTCTGAAAACATAAATGCAAAAATCCTTCTAATGACTTCCAACATTTGAATTACCAAAGGGCTTGTGGTTGGTAGGTGCTGTCGAGTTGGGTCTGACTCATAGTGACCCAGAAGAATGAATGAAACACTCCTCAATTCTGTGCCAGGCACAAGATCTTACATATGTTTTTATTGGAAATTTTAGTGGACAACTTAATGTGTTTCATTCTGACATGCATTTCATTGTGACATTCCCATATGTGCGTTTCATTGTACATTGCACAGATAACTTACCTCTTACCCTCTTGTGCACCTCCTCCCCCTTCTTCCATGCCCTCACCAAAGGCCTCTCTTCTACATTGCATGTCTTTTTGTGGGATTATTTTTCTATATGCCCTTGCATCCCAATTATGTTTTAAGTCCAAACTTTTTTCTGTAGTGACCTTTCAACAGTGTCAGTAGTATTACATGAATAACCTAGCTCATTTATATTATTACCATGCTTTTGTATTATTGTTATTAGTATAATTATTTCCTGAACTATTAAAGTTGGGCTATTTACATTGAGGTCACCCTCTCTCTTATTCCTTGCTCTTCCTTGTTCTTCCTCCCCCTCCCATCATCTCCCATCATCTCTTCCTTTTGCTAGATCCCTCCCTCCTTCTTTCTGCTCCCTAAATTGTCTCTTCTCCACTAAGCTGACTTTAGCTTTTTATTATATTCCAATTTCTATATAGGATTTTTTCCTTCTCTTAAATTTGATTCAGTTCCCACATATGAGTTAGAACATGTGGTATTTCTCTTTTTGGGCTTCTGTTTGTTCACATAAAATAATTTTCTTCAATTCCATCCATTTTACTGCAAATGACATGATTTCATATTTTTATTGCTGAGTTGCATTTCATTGTGTATATGTATCATAGTTTTTTTTTTTTTTTAAATCCTTTCTTCTGTTGATGGGCACTTTGGTTGATTCCATATCCTTGCTATTGTGAAAAGTTAGGATCTCACTTATGTTTAAGCCAATTATTGCAGACACTATGTCAATCTATTTAGTTGAGGGTTTTCCTTTTGTTCATTGATCTGCCACTCTCCCCAACATGATATCCCTCTCCAGGGATTGATCCCTCCTAACTACATGTCCAATATATATATAAGATGCAGTCAAGCCATCCTTGCTTCCAAAGAGCACTTTGGTTGAATTTCTTCTAGAGCTGTTGGTTCTTTTGGCAGTCCATGGTATATTCAATATTCATCTCCAGTACCATGATTCAAAAGCATCAATTCTTCTCCTGTCTCCTTTATTCAATGTCCAACTTTCACACCATATGATGTGACAGAAAACAGCATGGCATTTATCAGGTGTACCTTTGTCTTCAATGTGACATTTTTACTTTTCAGTACTTTAAAGAGTAGTCTTTTACAACAGCTTTACCCAATGCAATGTGTCTTTTGATTTCTTGACTTCTGCTTCCATGGGTATTGATTATAGAACCAAGCAAAGCAAAATCTTAGACAACCTGAATCTTTTCTCCCTTTATCATGAAGTTGCTTCCTAACCCAGTTGCAAGGACTTTTGTTTTGTTGATATTGAAGTGCAATCCGTACTGAAGGTTGTATTACTTGATTTTCATCAGTAAATGTTTCATATCATCTTCACTTTCAGCAAGCAGAGTAGTGTCATCTTCATAACACAGGCTGTTAATGAGTCTTCCTCCAATCTTGATGCCCCTTTCTTCCTCATAAAGTCCAGCTTCTCGGATTATTTGCTCACCATAGCCTCAATAATAATTGCTGAATTAATGCTAAATATATTTTCTGTTTTTTAAAAACCAAATCTATCAAATAACCTTAGTGTACACTGAAACCTAAGGCTAATTTATTTTTCTGCAAATAATATCTTTTTTTCAAAATCAAGTAATTAAGTGAACATTCTATAATATGAAAGACTTCTCAAGGTGCTAATAAAAATCAACATTCACTTTTCAGAGTGATATATTTTTGAGTAGTGACATAGAAACCTTAGTGCCTTATATTTAAGCATATTCAGTAACTATGGTGTTCAAAGGTAGAAGTTTTATACAGGAGTTTGAAAAATGACTCGGAAGGGTCAGCCCTATTTCCATTCTTTTCATCTGTCTCCTATGGTATCAGTTTGATCCTAAGACTGCTTGCATTTTGGTTATAAGATATCTCCAAAGGTGCTGAGTAGGGAGAGAGGGAGAGGGAGTAAGGAAGAGAGAGAAAGAAAAGGGGAGAGAGGCAAGGGGTCTTCCAACAAGTATATTTCCCTTACATTTACTGATTAAAAACATGTTAATCTAATTTGCATTAAATTCTAACCTTTGAGTCCATTCTTGTGGTATGTTGTTGTTGTTAGGTGCCATCGAGTTGAGTCTGACTCATTGCAACCCTATGTACAGCAGATGGAAACACTTGCCGATTCTGTGCCAGGCAAACGATCTTATTTATGTTTAAGCCCATTGTTGCAGACACTGTGTCAATCTATCTGGTGGAGGGTTTTCCTCTTTTGCGTTGACCTGCCACTCTCCCAAACATGATGTCCTTCTCCAGGGATTGATCTCTCCTGACTACATGTCTGAAATATGTAAGACGGAGTCTGGCCATTCTTGCTTCCAAGGAGCACTCTGGTTGCACTTCTTCAGGTAATCAACTTGCTGCGGAGGATTCTTGTGGTATAGAAATGCCAAATACAAATTGATTTGGGCCAATTATTACCCATCTCTGGTGCTAAAGATCAATAAACCCTATCCAAATGGCACAGCTATTGCACAGTTAAGGAAGGGTGAAAGAGATACTGGCGGATCAACTATGTTTCACTGTAGCAATAATGACTTTCTTAGAGACAGCATTTCGTAAATCTCAAAAGCAGTATTTTGTCTACTTTCTCATTTGATTCTCAGAATAACTCTTGAGTCATATAATGTACATAAGGTCATTTCCATCTGATGACTGAGAACATTGGGCTCAGTGTAGTTAAGTTACCCTGAACTCAGATGTATTTTTCATTAACTACAGGTTCAAAGCTTTCTAGTGGCTTATTCATTTTGTCAAAATACCCAGTGAAAGGTCAATATTCAGTCAAAGTAAGATTTGTTATAATGTTAATTAAAGAGAATTACTATATTGAATTTTTAACCTTTTTTCTGTTTTAATTCCAATTCTTTGCTCCTGCTCTAGTTCTTCTAAAGTGGTCCTGATGGTAGATGGTGTTGCTTAGGAGAATAGAGACAGAGTGGGAAATTGAATCTGTCTTGGTTGCATCCTTATTCTCTACAACCACAGTCCTCGAACAGACTCTGCATTGAAGTGTCACAGGTTGGTAATCTGCTTTTTACTTTTGTCTGCTATTGTAATTGACAGCTGTGATATATTTTCCTGAAGTACCAATATGAGATAAAGCTTAGATTATTAAGTGAAAACACAAAGAGAAAAATATCCAGATAGAAAGCAATCATTGTCCTTTATTGTCAGCTGGTTCACTGCTTCTCCTGATGATACACCTAGTTTTTAATATGGGTGTTGATGATCCTGAGAGTAAATGGCTAAACTGAAAGAAAATTGTGAAAATATCATAATAGTACCTTACTTTATATTTATTAAAAATTAACTCCTAATACTGGCCTTAATATATTCCATCATTTGCTTTCATAATGTCATTTGATGCTTTGATGTAAAAAATGTTTAACATTCTTGTGGCCATGTATTTTTTTTTCTCTACAGTATCTCAGTACTACAAAGAGGTTTATGTTCATGAGCAATCTGTACATGGACTAGGAGGTAGTCATTCAAACAGAAGAAGGAAACAGTGCCTGGTTTAAAGTCAGGAAAGGTATGTATGAGGGCTGTATCCTTTCACTGTACCTATTCAATCTCCATGCTGAGAAAATAATCTGAGAAGCTGGACTATAGGAAGAACAGGGCATCAGGATTGGAGGAAACCTTATTAACAATCTGGGTCATGCAGAAGACACAACATTAGTTGCTGTAAATGAAGAGGGCTTGAAACATTCACTCATGAGGGTCAAAGAACACAGCCTTCAGTATGGATGGCACCTCAACATCAACAAAACAAAACTCCTTACAATTAAGTCAGTAAGCAACTTCATGATAAATGGAGAAAAGATTGAGATTGTCCAAGATTTTGCTTTACTTGATTCTACAATCAACGCCTGTGAAATCAGCAGTCTAGAAATCAACAGACACATTGCATTGGGAAAAGCTGTTGCAAAAGACCTCTTTAAAATGTTGAAAAGTAAAAATGTCACATTGAAGACAAAGGTATGCCTGACTCATGCCAGCTATTTTCAGTTGCATCATATGTTTGTAAAAGCTGGATGTAGAATAAGGGAGAGAGAAGCAGAATTGATGCTTTTGAATGATGGTTCTGGAGATGAATATTGAATATACCATGGATTGCCAAAAGACCCAACAGATTTGTCTTGGAAAAAGTGCAACTTGAGAGCTCTTTGGAGGCAAGGGTGGCTAGACTGCATCTTACGTATTTTGGGCATGTAGTAAGGAGGGACTGATCCCTGGAGAAGGGCATCATGTTTGGAAGAGTGGCAGGTCAATGAAGTAAGTAAGACCCTCAACTAGATGGATTGGCACAATGACTGCAACAATGGGCTTAAGTATAAAGATTGTGTACCTGGCACAGTGTTGGGTAGTACATAGGGTCAGTAAATGTTGGACCTGACTGGATGGCATCTAACAACAACAACAAGAAAGAGGCTACAACTTTACTTGGTATGGATGTTGGGAACCTCCATTTAATGTATTACACTAACACAGGCAGATACTCCAATCATAAAATGGAAAGAAACATTTATTTAGGCAACAACTTCCAAGTATTGTAACTACCTTGACAAAGTCATTTGCTCGATTCTAGGAATAGAGCAATGAAACTTTCTCTTTCCTCTTTTACAAATCAAGCGTAGCATTTGACCCTCAGACAAATAATAAAAGACATTGTAATATACATAATGATAAGAGTTTGCACAAGGTTCAATTCTAGTAGGGAAAATGGATCTGTTTGAACAAAAATCAGCAACAAAAACAAGTAAACAATTGAGTAAAGATGAATATCAAATGAAGGGTACTGTTAATAAATGATAGAGAGTATAAACAAACAAACATACCTCCAAGAACAGATGCTCTCAGAAAGTGTTCTCAGATGAGGTAGGATTTGTGTGGGATACTTATAAATGAAAAAGCCCCAGACAGGCAGTAAGAGGGGCAGGCATTAGTGCACTCATAGTGGGAAAGACAAGGTTTATTTGAGGAGCAGTGTGCTCAAGTCCAAAAAGTTAGTTGTGTTTTTTTTTTTTTTTTTTTTAAGATGGTTTTAGGCCAAATTGTAATATGCCTCTGAGAAGAGACAGAACTTCTTCAATCCCTTGTGAGACATACTGCCTGGTGTTCCCTAGAACTTCTCTTAACTCCTAGAGACGTAGAGTTCATGAACTCCCATTTACAGTATTTTCAAGGGGGTCCTGTAGCCCCCATGCTCAACCACATACAAGCTTCCCTGAGTTTTACCTTCTGTTCTTTTCTTGGTAAAAATTCATCTTTTTCAGCTATACAGTTTATTTGGAATTTCCCTGCTAGCCTTATGAGACTTCAGATATAGCCAGTTGAATAATAATAATCTCAACTGGCAACTGGTGTGTTTTTTTTCTTTACTTTTTTTTCTCTTGCAAACAGGACTTCATGTATTCATTTATTTTCCTTCCTAGTTTACTCTTTTCCATTTTGCCATGCTGTGACTATAGAATTTAAGTCAACAGTGCATTTGGGAAGATAGTTTCTGTGAAGAAAACAAATCAAGACAGTCTTAGTATATCCAATTTGCTGTGCACAGTGGGTATTTGATAAAGGGCTGCAACTGAGAAGAATTCAGCAACTGATTCATTCTCTTTTAACACAGTGATTATCATGGAGATTAAGAGAAGCAAAATGAAACAAACAAAGCATTCATTTTTGAGAAAAGAGCAAACAAATATTAGTAATCATTATTAAAAGCAACACAACATAGACAAGATGGTGTTGATACCTTGGAACAGATTATGTCTAAATATAAGTATTTTGTTTCAAACATAATCTAGTAATTGCAACATAATCTATCATTTTGCCTTGTTTTAAAATTAGTGCTTGCTTATTTTTTAAGTTTTATCTTTAATTTACAAATTATTGTATATATTTATGAGGTACAATGTAATATTTGCACACATGTATGCATTATGGAATGATTAAATTAAGCTAATTAACATGTCCATCAATGTAAAGAGCAGATTTGAAAAGGTTTAAGAGCATTTTAAAAAACATAAAGATGAGAGCAGTAGAAAAGTTGGATGATTATTTCCCTTGAAAAGGACATTTAGCCGTTGTTCTATGAAGTACAGAGTTCCTTCAGGAAGTCAAGTTATGCTGGATGTGCATATACCCTTTTCCAGCTGCTCCATCAGCATGGACATCATCCAGGGCAGCAGCAGATGAGTTTGAGGCTACTTCAAGTCCTGTTCACACTCATCTCCAAAGAGCAAAAACCATTCTAAAATCACTCTTTTTCCAAAATAACCTCCCAGAAACAACTTTCAAGAGAGCAGCAATTGCCTAAACTCCAAAGACGAATAGCTGACAATTTTTAATTATTTATCAATAGCAATTGATGTTAATTTTTAAATATTTCAAAATTTGTTTATAATGGAGGCAATATGCCATCATTGAACATCTAAAATCTGTAGACATACAGAGACTAAAAATATAAAATCACTTGAGATTCCACTACTTCTGTGGTTGGATTTTGTTAGAGATCCTTCCAGATTTTGTTTCTATAACAATACATATACATACAACACATATTTAGTCATTGATTTATTCATTATATTTTAATTGTTATGGAAGAAAAGAAGGAAAAGAGGGCAGAGGGGAAGACATACTTTATTCTAGGCCCTTTTATAAATACTAAGAATTTTGTAATAAATATATATCTAGTCCATATCATTACAAAATTTGACTTTTTAATTTTGATGATTGCTTTTTTATGGAATGATATATTACAAAAATATTGAATCTACAGCTTTTAGGAATCGAATGTCATCTTTTTCCAGGAATATAATATTTTATGTTTCCATTTTTATAATTAAAAGACAATTATATTGTTTCCAAGTTTTGATTTTTATATATAGCAATAAAAGACTATTCTTACTAACACACATGATGTGATTATTTCCATGGAAAAGATTTCTAGAACAGGATTACTAGGCTCAACGTTTTAAAGATTCTTGGTAGCCATTGCCAACAGATTTAGGACAAGAGTATTCAGAATTGATACTCCAGGAAGCTGTGATTCAAACCTCCATCTGTCCTACTCTCAAGTGGAAAATGAAGGGAGATTGTTCTTCCCATTTATAAGGATACTAATTATGAACGTTGTGCATTTTTTTGCATGCACAGTTGTCTGTTAGTGGATGGAGGAAGGTTGGTGAATCAAAGTAGCCTTTAGCTCTTTCTCTGCTTCATTTCCTTTTTCCTTTATCTTTTTTTTCCTTTTCTTTTTGTAGTACTAGGGGGTTGAACTCAGGGCCTCACACATGCAAGGGAACTGCTCTACATTTGAGCTGGATCCCTAGCTCCCTTTTTAAATTTTTTTATTTTTAGACAAGCTTTCCCTAAATTGAGCAGGCTGACTCTGGCTTTGAAATTGCCATCCTCCTGCCTCTGCCTCCATAGTTGCTGGGATTACAGGCAGAGACCCCCCACACTGGCTTTTCTTCCTCATTTTCATAATAAAAAAGAACTAGTTAATGTTAACATTTTAAGGGGATTTATATGCCACATCTAAAACGAAAAATACCTCACAAATATCTGCATATGTGTAAGTTTGGATAGGATAATTTTGTTGTGATTCTATCTGGGTTTATATCTCCCATTCAGAACAAATGATATCATTCATACTGTGTGTGATCATGATTTGTTAGGATGCTTCAGCTTAAACACCCAGGCCACCAAAGACTTAACACAAGTGAACTGCAGCAAGATCAATCAAATATACTGGTTGAGACCACCAGATAGGTAGGCCATCTTCAGCCTTTTGCTATCACAAAGCTAAGAAAATGTGCTGAATGTAATTTTGGAATGTGTTTCTGCAATTAATTTTCTGAATTTGGAACACATGAATCCCTGCTGCTGAGGATGTGTGTAGTAGAAGATTACCAGACTCTTCCTTTCACATCTTTGATATTTTCTTTTGCCAGCCTGAATTATTGTTATTAGGTGCCATTGAGTTGGTGTCTGACTCATAGGAACCCTATGCACAACAGGAGAAACACTACTGTCAGTGCTTCTCTGCTATTCATAGGGTTTTCAATGGCTGATTGTTTTGGGGGAGTGGTTTGCCAGATACTTATCCCAAACCTATAGCACCTGGTGTTCCCAGGTAGTCTCCCATGCAAGTACTAACAGGCCCGACCTTGCTTAGCTTCTGAGATCTGACAGGATGGGACGCCACAGTGGTACTGCTGCAGGCCACCCTGAATTAGCAAAGTTATATTGGGTCATCTCTTAGTCTTAATTTGAGGTTTTATTGAATCCAACTCAAGTCATATTTGACACTTGATTACACAGTTTTATTGTAGTCATTAGGGTGGGGTTAACACAGTTGGTAGAGTGCGGCTCCACACTCTCTGAGGACTCTGGTTTGATCCCCTTACACTGCACAGATTGGGGAAGGATGTGACAATCCACTCCGGAAGCAATCTGCAAACAATCAGCCATTGAAAACACTATGATTAACAGAGAAGTACTGACACATTGCTGGGCATGGCACAGTGTTGGGGAGTGTTTCATCCTGTTATACATAGGAATGCTATGAGGTGGACCTGAATGGATGGCACCTAACAATATCAACAACAACAGTGTGGTCATTAAACTAAGTCTTGCTTCTTTCAGTCAAAAAGCTGATGTATACGTAAAGATAACTTTCCCAAAGAGCATTGCTATACTTCAGTGACTTCCTTCCTGTCTTCTTATTCCTCACCACAAAACCAAACCAAACCAAAAAATGAAAATATAGAAAATGTATTTGTAGCCCAATAATTAGCACATACTTTCAAGGAACTTAAAGAAAACCTTGTATCTCCTCAATGGAACTCCATTTGCAGGTATCGTGGATATTATCTTTAAAAAATGGTATAAATAAATAAAAATTAAAAATCTCTGCCAAATAATTGGCCTTTATTGAGAGATTACTGTGTTCTAGGTTCTTTGCATAACTCACATGCATTATATCTTTTAATTCTTCTCATAATCGCATGTAGTACATGCTATTGTTAACAATATTTTATAGAAGGGGAAAAGAAGAGATTGAGGGTCAGTAATTTGTTGAAAGCAAACTGCTAGGAAGTTAAAGCAACTGATTTTGGACTCTGGCATTCTGACCTACTCTCTTAACCATAATATTGTCTTTCTTTACAAGATTACTCACCTTTAATCATGGGGATGGGGGAGAGAGCAGATCCATTTGGGGAAGGAGTGTGCTACCAGATATGTGGGTGATTGACAACAGCACCAGATGTTAATGCTACGGCTTTTTCTTCCAAGAATGGGAGCCATCCATTGTGACATATACTAGAACAAAGATAAATGTGAAAAGTCCAGGTGGTAATTAACACTCCCCCCACTGTTTTACCCAGAGACTCACTCAGTTTGGGTTTTCTTAGATGAGGTTAAAAAAATAGAATAAAACTTACCTTCATTCCAGTTGTAACATATTCTAATTTTTAGGGATCACAGGTTAATGAAATTGATTTAAAAACAACTTTTGGGTGCTACCTTAATTAACCTTCCAGCTTTCCTTCTTCTGCTGCTCCCATTTGGTGCTGTCAGTCTGCCAGGGTGAGGGTGAGAACTTGTCACCTTTTCAAGTAGGGGGTAGGGGCGCAGGAAATAGCATTTGCTGCTGGGTTTGATTAGTGGAGCTCATTAGCTGTCAGATATAAAATACAAGCAGCCCATCAGGAGAGAATGGCAACACCAGTGACATTTATTACATGGCCAGTGTTCAGAGCCTGCTTAGAAACCAATTTTTGTTCTTATAGGTTCTGTTCCCCAAATGGGAGCTGTCCAGGATTCATAGGCAAACCTGATTAAAACACCAAGGAAAGCAAAGAGAAAGAAAAGAAAGAAAGGCACAAGATAACCACAGCACAAAACCAGTCTGGAACACTCAAAGCAGAAATGCAGTAGCCACATGGCTTTCCTACTTTGTGGGTGCTTGCTGAGCCTGGGTGCTGTTTACACAGTTTCAGGAACATTCATGTTCTTGGGTCTTTCTGTAATTTGACAAAGTAAATGGAAAGCAGAGCTGTTTGGTTGATGCTCTTAATTCTGTGGCAAGTGATGCTGGTTTTCTCAATTGATTGCCATATGCTTATCTGTGTACCCTGCCTATCCTAAAACACTTCCAGACAAGTGACTTGGATGTGGATTTGGCTATATGACAGAGCAAGCTGATGTTTCATTTGCAAAAAGACCTCAGTGCAATGAGCCACAAAATTCTCTGAATGTACTTCTGGTTTTTTAGAGTGTAGCAAGACATTTCATTTTTAAAACAACATATAGAAGTATTAGCATGTGGTCTTGCTCTATGATTTATATAAAGAAATGGATGCTTAGTGAAGTCAAGTTTTTAATATAACAATGTAGTAGAATCTTTGAAACACTGGGCCCTTTGAACTAACTATGAGTCTGTTTCCTCACCTACGATGTATTGAATGGAATTTGTAATCACCTCTGGTTTAAAAACATATTTCTTTAGGATTTTGGGCTGTTTGGACCAATTTATTTTCTGTTATTTTACTTAACACTCACTACAGTCCTTTGACCCAGGTATTACTACTTTCTACATTCGTAAAAGAATAAATTGAAGTACAGAGATTTGAAGTAGTTTGCCCAAGGACACACAGTTAAATGCTATAGAAGGATGTGAGCCTCAGTGGCAGTTGCCAGATTCTTCTGGCTTAATCATGTTATTTCCTTTAAATTTAAATTTAAATTTAAATGTTTCTACCTTTAAATTGACAGCTGCAAATCTTTGAGTCAATGAATTGCAATTTTCCTTTAAATTATTGGCTTGGCTGAGGAGATTTTAGTGAGAGCAAAACAAAACAAAAACAAAAACAAAATTCCTCAGAAAACAAAGAAAAAAATTATCCCTCTATATCTTCTACCCAGTTCTGTCCACAAGGACAATGGCAGTGGTATAATTCCACAGGACCCCAAGACCTCCCACTGTCCACTTGGCTTCCAAGCTGGGAAAGAGAGGAATTACAGTATTATCTATAAAGATTTTCATGCAATTTTTTCAGCCTGAAAAAAAGGGTAGTCAAGAAGTAAAACTTCCTGACCAACAAAAGGTAAAACAAAAGCAGAACAGAGGCTTTCCACATTGAAGGGTGTAAGAATCCCCTGAGGAATTGTTAAATGCACATGTGCATGGGCCCCATCGTGGCAATTTCAATCCAATATGTGGGGCTCCAACATTTGAATTTTTAATTCAGTTTTCTAGGTGATTCTGGAGCAACTAGATTATGTTAAAGAACAGCTACCCTAGAGAGTGAACAGAAAAGCAGAGTATGTTCTAAAAACATTTCCACACTGTCTTTGGGATCTTCCATAGATTCTTATGTCCTTATATTGAAATTCAAAGCTGATGTACTCATCTTCTTTCTTGACACCTGTACCGATCTACTAGTCATCTCTCAGTGCAATACATAATATTTGATTCTCGCCCTGAATATTCTTCTTTTTCTTCCCCATTCCAAAAAATAGAATTACTAATCACTTCATTATTAAAACAAAATTAGGGAGTCTTCCATATTCCCCTCTTTTTTCACAATCACTTCCCATTCCTCCTCTCTATGCCTTCCTTACTACTTAGTCTGATTTTCTAGACTAAGACAGACTAGGGAGAAGGACCTGACAGCACACTCCTGAAACAATTAACCATTGAAAACCCTATGAATAGCAGAGAAGCACTGTCAAATACAGTGCTGCATAAGGAGTCCCCCGAATGGAAAGCATTCAATAAATGACTGGTAAAGAGTTGCCTCCTCAAAGTACAATCAGCCTGAATGATGAGAATGGAATAAGCTCCTTGGGATCTCCATCTGCTGATGTGGCCTAACTCAAAATGAGAAGGAACATAGTGTCTGCAACAATGGGCACAAACATAAAGAGATCTTGTGCATGGCACAGTGCTGGGTAGTACTTCATTCTGCTGTACTTAGGGTCACTATTAGTCAGATGCACCTTAAGAGCACTTAACCACAAATCCCTTCCTACAGATTTTAATCTATTAGTAAAATCATTTTTTTACTTAAAAATATAACTTTCATTTATTTGCTTTTCTCCATCACCACAACCATCATCTTACTCCAAGCCAACATCATGTCTCACATGGATTTGTGAAATCTCTTCATTTTTCTTTCTGCTTCTAATTTTACCCCTTCAGCTGATCTTCCTTATAGCAGCCAGTGATTATTTAAATGTATTAATCAGACCACAACACCTGCCCCATTTGTAATGCTCTAATGGCCTTTCTTTGTAAACAGAATAAAATTCATACTCCTTATCACTACCTGCATGTCTATGCATGTTTAGTCCCTGACTCACTCCAGATATATCAGCCTCCTGTGAGTTCATAAGTTGAGCTTACCCCCAAGCCCTGGGCTGTCATGCTCATAGTGCCACCTGCCTACAAAGTTTTCTCTTGGAATTACTCCTTCTGTTCCTTTAGATCTCAGTTGAATTGTCACCACATCAGAGAAGTGGCCCCTGGCCTTCTCTAGACAACTTCTACCTCATTAATCTCTTCTACAAAGCTATTTCTATTTCCCTCATAGCATCTATCACTACATGAAATTATTCATTCATTTACTACCTGCTTCTCCCAATGGTGGTAAGCTCCACAGAGTTACCAACCTCATCTGTCTTGTTCTCCTTTGTACCTCAGGACATAGCACCACACATGGCTCTTAGCAAAGGTGTTATAAGTAATAGTTGCATTTAAATCAGATGTTAACAAGTTCTTTGAACACTTCCTTCTTGTCAAAATCTGTAAAATGAAATCATGTGGATGAAGGTGTAATTAATTTGGAAAAACAAATAGATCTGTGTGTGGTGTATCCCCTTTGTCTCTTAAGGTCCCATGCAGCAGGATCTTTTAAACAAGCACAACCCAAAGACACTTATCCTATCTGTGCTGATTACTTCTGACCAGAGGGAATTGCCTAGCTCATGGTTCTCTCTTCTCCAGACAAAAGCCAGCTGTTTTCCTGAATCATAGTAAAGCCCACTGTGTCCATGGCAGCCCTCCCAGCATGGCAATGAGTGTCCATTGAATGTAATGGAAGGTACTCCAAACAATTACAGAAACAAATCATAATGAACTGCTTCATGCTGTTCTCTTCCATGTAACTCTTCTTCTGTTAGCTGGAAATGCATCTTGTGGTGGAAATGCGATTGCACTTTGAATGGTATGACAAATGAAACACCGGTGGATCTCTCTAAAGTCTGCATAAAGGTAATTCTGCTTAAGTGTTAGACAGAAATTAAGTTCAAATTCTTTCAAACAATAAAATGCTACTTTTTCTTTCCCAGGAGCTTGCAATTAAGATACCATTTTCCATTTTGAGAGAACTAACACATTGCTTTGGGAAAAACTGTGGCAAAAGATCTCTTTAAAGTACTGAAAAGTAAAGATACCATACTGAAGACAAAGGTGTGCCTGACTCATGCCATGGTATTTTCAGTCACATCATATGGTTGTGAAACCTGGAAATTGAACAAAGGAGACAGGAAAAGAATTGATGCTTTTGAATTATGGTGATGGAGACAAATACTGAGAATACCGTGGACTGGCAAAAAAACCAACAGATCTGTCCTAGAAGTGCAATCAGTGTGCTCCTTGGAAGCAAGGATGGCTAGACTGTATCTTACATATTTGGGACATGTAGTCAGGAGGGTCCAATCCTCAGAGAAAGACACAATGTTTGGGAGAGTTGCAGGTGAATGAAAAAAGGAAAACCCTCCACCAAATGGATTGGCACGGTGTCTGCAATAATGGGCTTAAACACAGATGAGATTGTATGCCTGGCACACAATTGGGGAGTGTTTTGTTCTGCTGTACACAAGGTTGATGTGAGTTGGCCCTTACTGGATGGCACCTAACAACAACAGCAAGCATGCTTCATCTCTAATCTGAAGGTTTCAACTAAAAGAGAAATAATTAACTCTTCTTTGTATTTGGAATGATTTTTGGTGGTTTTCTTCCTCTCAATGCATTTTTCTTGCATCTGGTAGCACATTTTGATTTTTTTTCTTTGGCAAAAATCCTTCCCTACCTCTTAGTTCAAATGACTTAGCTAGGTTGAGTCCATTTTGAATATGAGAGTGGAAACAGTTCACAAGCTGCATCAATCAGAATGTAACTCCATTGGATTTTTATCTCGAGTGGAGTAACTTAAAGAGTGAAAATAGTAGTATGTGATGATGGGTCCTGAAGAGATTTTCCATTGGTTTCTGTTACTCAAATTCCCAGAAATGCTGGTTCCTGGTATTTTCAGAAATCTATCTTAAGCTTCTCTCTCAACTATTTGAACCATTCTGTCTTATTAAAATTGTTATGATCATCTATTAATGCATAAAATTCCACTCCAGAGTTTAGTGGTAATGATTGTATTACACTCATGGTACTGTAGGTCAGAAATTATGATAGGGCATGAGAGAAGGGCTAATCTCTGCTCTACTGTGACTGGGTCCCCAATGTATATATTCTCCATGGCTAAGGCAAGATGGTTTTGAGTTAATATGTGAATCTGGCTAGCAGCTGAATTTTCTATTCTTGTTTATATCACATTTCCTAAGCCTGGAATATATATGATAGTTTCTTTACTCCTTTTCTGGGGCATTGGCAGGGCTGACTGCAATAGCTGGGGGCTGACTGGCCATCTCTTTCAGTCCCTGTGACCCTTCACATTGTGAGTTGAGCTTCCTTATAGTATGTCAGTTCACAGAATAGTCTGACTTTTTGCATGGTGGCTGGCTTCCCTCGGGGCAGGTATACCAAAAATCCAAGGTGGAAGTTATAAAACTTCTACCTGTGCTTATACTGTTGAATTTTATTAATTGCAAATGAGTTACAGAATGAATCCAGATTTTTTTTTGGTACTTAGGAGTTGAACCCAAGGCCTTTCACATACTTTGCAAGTGCTCTACCACTGAACTGTACCCCAGCCCCTTTCTTATTTGTTATCCTGAGACAGGGTCTTGCTAAGTTACAAGCTGCCTGTAGCCTCAAACCTGCTATTTTCTAGACTCTGCCTCCAGAATATCTGGAGTTACAGGCATGTGTCACTATGCCCAGCTAGAGCCCAGATTAAAGATAACTACACAATAATATGATTGTGGAGGATGTGGTTCTTTCAGGTGTCTTTGGAGACTAACTAACATACAAATAAATTCTCCTGGAACTTTGGATTTTGTTTATTACCACTAAATAATCCTAATTCGTCTATTTCATATCTTGTGTTGGGAATCTGTGGTGATGTTTTTTAGTTTTGAATTTTATATGTTGTTGTTGTTAGTTGCCCTCAAGTCATGTCTGACTCATAGCGACCCTTATAGGATTTTCAATGGCTGTTTGTTTCTGGATTGCCTCAGGAGTGGATTACCATGTCCTTTTCCTGTTTTTGTGGTGCTGGGAATCGAACTAGGGACCTCAATCACTGCAGAGCAGCACTCAACCAACTGAGCTAAATCCCAGCCCAAATTTTATAGAGCAAACATAAAATTACTGGACATCTCCATTGGAATGTCACTTTTTAATTTTGTAAGAGTATTAAAATATATGTAATCAATTGTCACCATCATTTAATGAAAGAAAGGAGATTTAACAGTAAAATATAGGGAGGACCTAAACTCATAACCAAGAATAATCATTCATTTCTCTTAAGAATAATTCACTTCTTCTAAATTAAAAAAAAAAGGTTTTCTGAACTTTCCTCTCCCTCTTTTTACTCACTTTTGTTCCAGAGCAGTGACAACTTTATCACATATTAGCAGAAATCTACTACAGGGCTTTTGAGAGCTATTGTGTTCTAGGATTGAGTTGCCACAGATATTCAGAGAGAGATGCAAAAAGACAGTGGTCTGGAAAAGCCATCGTTGAGTAGATTGGGAGGCACAGAAGAGGCAGAAGCCCTTTAGAGGATGGAGAGAAAGAGGATCACATAAAGGAAATAGGACAGACATTTGTTGAATTTTGATAATGCTAGAAATTTACATGTGGTATATCACTTAACCTTTATCACAGTACTGATAGGTAAGAAAATGTGCTCCACTTAAAGATGAAGAAGTAAATTCCGAGAGGTCCAGTAACTTACCCAAAGTCTTCAAGTTGGTAAATGGCTGAAATTCTCAGAAGAGATAGGGAAATCTGAAGTTAAGGGTCAGCAAGGTACTTTTGAGTTGCTGCATACAATTCAATATGGCTAGAGGTAAGTGTGTGAGAGCTGAGGTTGGTGGACCTAGAGTTAGACAGGGGCCAGTTGGCAACAGGCTAGGGAATTATCACTGTTTTCCAGTCTATCAAATGCAGAAAGCTGGATGTGTAGTGTTGTGTGCGCTTTAATGCAAAGACTCCTTTTGCCAGCCCATAAAGCAATGATGGATGGCAAAAATAATACTTCTCACTTTTGCCACCTTCCTATATATTCCCTGCATGTGCTTAAGGGAAAACTAGAATCACAGGAGTCATTAATAAACTTATAATCTAAGCATAGTTCAAAAGTTCTAAGAAGAGCTGGTCATCCTCATTTCTCTGCCTCAAATAGAGTTTTGGGGAAATGTTTTAATGTTTGCATGACCTTTAATCAAATATACTACACATTTTTAGATCCCAATAAATTACTGCCTTCCCGTAAGTACCAGAGGGTAGGGGCAGGGTGTATGTGCGTGGGAACTTAATGGCATCATTAAGAAACACATAAATATCATCTTTTTATTTTTTTCTTCATGCAAATTTTATTCCTGCTAGTGAAGGTGCCTTTTTTTTTCAGTTGTGCCTATGGAAATTATACACGTTTTTATTAGCAATAAAAATTTTCCAAGTTATCTTCCTTCTGGGTCTAATGTATTTCCTAGGGCCTTTCTCAGGCTTTAAAAGGATCAAGAAAAGGACCAAGTTCCCTGACATCTCCAGCTCATTCTACCTCATAAACATCACCTCTCCTCCCATCTCTCTTTTTTTCTTTGTCTGATGACTGGCAATATTCACCTAAAAGCCAGAATATATTTTCACATAAGGTTCCAAGTAAGGAAAACAGAATTCTTTAGTAAATGTCAGTTGTATCTAGATCTAAAGTATGAGAGTTGTGTTCCTCTATTATTAAACTCCTTTTGGTTTCAAGTAACAAGAATTCCCTCAATCTAGCTTGAGCAAAAAGTAAAACAAAACACAAAACAACCCTAAACAACAACAAAAAAAAAAGAAAAGAAAGAAAGAAAAAAGAAAGAAAGAAAGAAAGAAAGAAAGAAAGAAAGAGGAAGAAAAGCCCTAAAGTTTTATTGATTCTTGCACTGAGAGAATAATCCAGGGGTGATCTGGCTCCAGGGATTCAAGTTATAATATTAGAGCCTCTCTTTTTAAATCTCTTGAGTCTGATATTCTCTGGTAGCTTCAATTTTAGCAGGTTCTTCCTATGTGGGCTATTTTGTGGCCCAAGGATACAATGCTGTGAGTGGACAGGAATAGGGCTTAGGAAATAAGTTCACGTAGACTCATTCCTTGGATATCACATAGACTAAAATTGAGGTAATAATGACTTCAAGGAAAATCCAGACTTTGTGTCCAGAATAAAGAAAGATGGGTAACAGAAAACACCATTTCATTTTACAAACATGTTAAGGCCTCATAATCCAGCCATTGTATTTTTGAGGTCCCAGAATTAGCAATGCTGTGACGGAAAAACTTTGAAATTAATGGAAGAAGTTCTATAGTCCCCATAAGAGTTTTCTTAAGTAGAATGAGATTACTAGATGATAAAATAGTTACTTTGTCTGTTTTTATCAGCCACATTGTTAACATTTTTATAAGGATGGTATCATTCTGATTTGGGAAGGACAAAAAAAAAAAAACTGATAAATCCCAAATTTTTAGCCCTAATCTCTTTTTCTCAGTAGGTTTTCTGTGCCTAAAAGGAATCCATGATCCTTTGCTTCGTTAATATGTCTACATATAATGCAGTTGCATTTTCTGTAGGTGCATCTAAAACTCAGCAAGATGTCCATCAAACCTAGGCTTTACCTGCAAAGAGATCCATCATTGCTCCTTTTTGCTCTCCTGGAGCAACAGGACTATTTTTGTTGCCATGTCTAATTGAAAGACTGAGTACTCCAGATGAAGTGTTGGAGTTTCTGCAGATTAAGCAGTATGAAGGGCAAGTTGAATTCTTTTTATTAAAAACACCATGATACCCTTAGGTACCTTTGACTTTGTAGAATTCTTATGTGTATCCTATGGCATAATACAATTGATGCTTTGAGGTCTTCACTTACAGTAAACAAATAGCATCCCATTTATTTCCTCAAATATAGGGTGATTTTGAGTCATTGCCTTTGCCCATTTTCTATATTAACATTCGTCTCAGTCATCGCTCCTATAGAGCAAAGACTTTGAAGACTTGCTTCATGTCTTCTTTCATCTGAACTTGCTTTCGAAGATGGGATTTCAAGTTTCCTGACTGAATGTCTTTGGTCCTGTTCATTTTAGGTAAAGTAAAATTAGCTAATTAATATCTCTTTTCTTCATGATCTTAGGATTTTCCATATGGGTTATGGAGCAGTTTCAGAATTATTATTTTTGAGGTAATTATCCAAGTTGATTATAAAATCTTTTTTATTTTTAAAAATCTCTCCCTGTTTATTATCAATGAGTGTTCAGATGCCATCTGGAGCTGTTGAGAGAGATGAATTGAGGGTGATTTGGTGTTATGATTAGGTTACATGATTGGCCACCAGAACTGATAATCACATCATTAGCAGCACATGGATAGAGGAAATTACTTATAGTGAGAGGTGCAAATGGTGAATGTAGAGTTTGACCCTGTTTCACACTGACTTTTAACATACAACATCTCAAGCAGAGAATAAGAAAATACAGATGCAAAGAGAAAACCTGAATATTGTTCCACACACTATAAATGGATCAATAGCTCCAAAGTTAGTTCCTCACTGTGGCCAAACAAACACACATTATAAGTAACACTGGGCAGAAGATAAGAACAGCTACCATCTGCTGTGGATGTTGTAGATCCAAGGTGCTGTGCAACTTTTCTCTACAATATCTTTTGTTTTTAATCTCATATCAACCATATCACTATTTACTGTTTTGCTCATTTTACAGATGACAAATTGAGTCTAAAAGATGTTATATACCTTTTGTAGGTCACATAGGTCGTGAATAGTAGACACAAACTTTGAATCCAAGTCCACTTAACGTACATCAAATCTACCAGTTGTAAGATGTTACTGGCAGATGGAACCATAAGAAGAGCAGGGAAAATGCTTGAGATTCGTGGCTTTTTGGTCCATATATTTTCCTTTCATCAGCAACAATGCTAGTTCTCTGATGGGACATGAGATAAGTAAACAAATAATAATAAAGCTATTAAACCTAGTATTCAGAGTTTACCTCCTCATTTAAAATGTCATCATTTAGCCAAGCACCATGTTGCATGCCTATAATCTAAGCAACTTCAGGGCCTGAGGCAGGAGGATTGAGAATTCCAGGTCAGGGGGAAGCCTGCACAGCATAGTGAGACCCTGTTTCAAAATAAAAAATAAATAAATAAAAAAGAGACTGGGAATGCCAGTCAGCATGGTAGAGCACTTGCCTAGCATGTGCAAAGCCCTGGGTTCAACCTCCCCACACTGGGGGAGGAAGGAAAGCCATCATTTGATCCTGCCATTTACCCTCTCTCAGAGGAAGACTTTTTTATCAAATGACTCGACTAAGGAAAGTGTTCTTTTGGCCCTTTACTAGTCTCTCTATTCTGTGTAAATAGGAACTGAGACAAGCTAGAAAATATACATGGGATAAGGATAGCTATCAAGGGAGTAGTGATAACAATAACTATAGTGAAAACAACAACAATAATATTCAACAGATGTTTAGAACTTTCAGCAAGCTGGGATCTCAGTACTTCACTTATTTTCAATGTTACTGAGGTATCATTCACTTACAATTGTATGCATCTATAGTGTGCCATTCAATGAGTTGTAAGAGATTTATGTACCTGTGAAACCACTACTTTAATCAAAAAAGAATATTTTCATCAGGCCAAGAAGAATCCCCACACCGATTTACCGTTCACTTCATCTCCTGCCCTTGTTCTCAGGCAACCACCAATCTAGCTTTTGTCACTCTAGATTAGTGTGCATTTTTAAGAAGTCTTACATAAATGGAGTGATATGCTATGTGCTTCCTTGTATTTGATTTCTTTTACTCAAAATGATGATTTTTGGTTTCACTTATTTTGTTATGTGTATCAAATTTTTCCTTTTTACGGATGAGTAGTCTTCCATTTTATGGATTGTTGTTAGGTGCTATTGAGTGGGGTCCAACTGATAGTAGCCCTATGTACAACAGAATGAAACACTCTCTGCCCCTGTGCCATGGCTGGCACTATTGTCAGTGCTTCTCTGCTATTTATAGGATTTTCAATGACAGATTGTTTTGGGGGTGTATTGCCATGTCCTTCTCCCTACCCTGAAGCACCTGGTATTCCTGTATGGTCTCCTATCCAAGAACTAACCAGCCTGACTCTGCTTAGCTTCCAAAATCAGGCAAGAGCAGATGCTAGAGTCTTATGGCTGCAGACCTCATTTTATGAATATAACATTTCACCTATCCATTGTTGTTGTTGTGAGGTGCTGTGCAGTTAGGTCTGACTCATAGCAACAGTAAGTAGAGCAGAATGAAACATTACCCAACACTGTGCCTTTCACATGATCTTTTTACATTTGAGCCTGTTGTTGCCATCACTGTATTTCTTCTCATTTTGAGTCATGCCACATCAGCAAGTGGAGGTCCCAGGGACTTTACTCCATTCCCATCATTAAGTTCTATCTACTTTGAGGATGCAACTCTTTCCCAGTCATATTTTGAATGTCTTCCAACTTGGAGGACCCATTTCCTGGCACTATTTTTGACAGTAAATCTCTGCTACTCATAAGGTTTTCAATGGCTAATTGTTTCTGAAGTGGGCTGCTGGGTCCTTTTCCCTAGTCTGTCTTAGTCTGGAAGCTCAGCTTGTCCAACTTGTCCAACGTGGGTGGCTCTATTGGTATTTGAAATACCAGCAGCACAGTTTTTAGCATCACAGCAACATGCCACCCCCCAAGGATGACAAGTTGACAGACACATGGGGGTATCTATCCATTGTTGTAGTTAGGTGCTATCTAGTCAGTATCCAACTTATAGCGACACTATATACAACAGGTGAATCACTGTGGTTTGTGCTTCTGTGCTATTCAGAGAGTTTTTAATAGCTGATTATTTTTTCGGAGTGGGTGCTGGATCATTCTCCCAAGCCTATAGTACCTGGTGTTCCCAAGCAGTCTCCTATCCAAATTCTAACCAGGCCTGACTCTGCTTAGTTTCTGAGATCTGATGGGATCAGATGCCACAGTGGTACAGTTACAGGCAGCTATCCATTATTCACCTATAAATAGACATTTGGATTGTTTTGAGTATTTTAGCTATTCTGAATAAAGTTTCAGTGAACATTCACATATACTGTGATATGTCTTTATGTTTTCATTTCCCTTGAGGTACTACTTAGAATTGGAATGGCTGAGATCTATAGCAGGTTTATATTTAACTTCTTAAGGAACTGCCACAGTTTTTCCAAAGTGGCTATGTAATTATATAGTTTCATAAGCCATGTGTGCTACAGCTGTATCACCATGGTGTCTAATCTCTTCGGATCCCAGAAGCTAATCAGAGTTGGGCCTGGTTAGTACTTGGATAGGAGAACACGTGGGAATACCAGGTGCTGTGGCTATGGAGAAGAACCTGGAAACCCATTTTTGAAAAATCAGCTGCTAAAAATTCTATGAATAGCACAGAAGCACTGACCTAGTGCCCAGCATGACCCAGTGTTGGGAAGTGTTTTTGTTCTGTTGGACGTAAGGTCATTATGAGTCAGACCCAACTGGATTGCAGCTAAGAACAGCAAAGCCATGTGTGAGAGTTTCAGTTACTCCAACTCCTCATTGACACTTTTTATTTTTCCATCTTTTTGATTACAGACATTTTTGTTGTTGTTGTTGTTGTTGTTAGGTGCCATTGAGTGGGTATCCAACTCATAGCGACCCTCATAGGGTTTTTGATGGCTGACTGTTTCGGGATTGCCTTGAGAATGGATTGCCAGGTCCTTCTTCCATTTTTGTGGTGCTGGGAATTGAACTCGGGACCTCAGAGACTGCAGCTCAGCGCTCTACCAACTGAGCTAAATCCCAGCCCCACAGACATACTAGTGGCTGTAAAATGTATCTCATTATGTTTTTCATGTGCAATTCCTTGATGATTAGTGAGGCTGAGTATCTTTTCAGGGGATTTTTGGAAATTCACATATTTTTAGTAAAATTTTTTGCCAATTTTTACTAAATTATTTGTTTTATTAAGTTATAAGGGCACTTTGTATCTTCTGTATACAATTAGGCTGTCAGCTAATGTATTTCAAACATTTTAATCATTCTAAATCTTGTCTTTTTATTTTCTTAATGTGTTTCACAGGGTAAAATTTCTAATTTTTTTTTTCTATACTGGGGGTTGAACCCAGGGCCTCATGCCTGCATTCTTTGGAAGTGCTGGACCACTGAGCTGTGCCCCCAGCCCATTTTTGTTTTACTGTTTTGATACAGGGTCTCGCTAAGTTATGCAGACTGCCTCTGGTCTCGAACTTGTGATCCTCCTGCCTCAGCCTCCCGAGCCACTGGGATTATAGGCATGCACCACCACGCCCGGCTCAAATTTCTAATTTTGATAAAATTCAATTTCTCAATTTTCCTCTTTTATGGCTTATATCACTTCATTTACTTTAGCAATTTAACTTTCTAATCAGCCTTATATGGGACTATAATTGTCTGCATTTCTCAGATGAGGAGAACTAAATCTCCCAGAGATTATGTGAGTTGCCCAAAAATCACACAGGGATAAGAATGTTAAATTCCAGCCACTGAGTAGATGCAGTCAGAGGAAGGGAGTCAGAAAGGTAGAACCAAGAATCACAAAAGTCTGGTTGGGCAAATATGAAAGCAGAAACTAGAACTGTATCTTGAATTCTCCCACAAGGATGATAACTCATTTTCTGAGAGGATTTTGAGATGAGGATCCATTCAGCCCTTCTTTTCCAAAGAAAATTTTGTAGGCTGACAGACCCTGTTTTGGTCTGGTTCCTGATGCCAGGCTTGTAATCACAAGGATCAAGGTCAGGCCAGGTGTCCTTACTCCCAAAGCAGTATTCTGCACACCTCTGGGAGAAAATTCTTGTTACATCCAGCAAATTAATAAATAACATGGCTTAACAAAACAAAACAAAAACTGTTGTTTTTTTTTTCGGGTTTTTTTTTTTTTTGACCTAGGTAGTGAGACTGAGCTACATATTTTCTTCTTAGAATACAATTGAACATGATTTTTCTTTTGAAATATAAGTGGCAAAGTAGGTTTTCTGACTTCACAAGAATCAAAAAATGTATTGAACAGTCACTGCTTAACTTCATCCTCCCACAACTCTCCTCGGAGAAAAACTCAAGGAAACCTCTTTTCCTTTCTGGTTTCCTATTATGCAGAGAGGCACCATTAATTGCAATCGATTACTTCATCATAATTGCATCCTGCTGTTTCCCCTGCTATGCTTCTCTGGCCAACTCTCTGCTCAGATCCATCTTGGCAGATCTAAGTTTTATATTTCTCTTGCCCCTGGCCACTTTTGAATTACCAGAGCTCTGCAGCACTGCAGGTACATCACCTGAAGGTGTGACAAAGAATATTGTACAGCTACCACTGATACTAACTTTAAATGGAAATTAAATTCCTTTCCTCCCTATTTTTATGTTCCACTTTAATTTGGTTAAACTACAGTTCCAGACATTATGTGCAGTGCAACTATTTATCTTTTAGAGAGTGCAACAGTGGTCCTGCTTGCTTAAGTACTTTTCATTTCTCATGTCAGCCTCTGCTTGCCATCTCTCTCTCTCTCTCTCTCTCTCTCTTTCTCTCTTTCTCTCTCTCTCTCAATCTCTCTCTCTCCTCTCTCTGGCCACAGGGAAGAGCTTAATGTAGTTTCTTGAATCTGGCTGCCCATTCAAGCAACAGGAAACAGGAGAGTCACTTAGCAGACTCATGAAATGTGCTACAATGGTCTAGGGGCCTTTAACTCCTGAATTCTATTTCCACAGTAATATGAATCTTCAGAAGAAATGCCCTGGAACCCAGATGGAAGACTGAATTGCAAATCTTACAGTATCTTTCAAAATGTCTATAGGAATATAAAAATATGTAGTCAGTAAACAATCAGCAACCAAAATGGTAGTCCTAGCCCTGTGTGAATATCTCAGGCTATCATTACTTGATGGACTAGTCTACTGATTTCTCAGAGGGTCAAAATCATTTAGATCAATCCAATTTTGTGGAATGTGCAGACAAAAAGAATGGTTGGTGGCTCCTATGGTTTCAATAAGTATCCTCCAAAGGCCCATGTGTTAGGCTTGGTTCCTAGCTGGTGGTACTGCCAGGAGATGGTGGAACCTTTAAGAGACAGAGCCCATGTGAGGTCTTTTGTCACTGGGGTCATGCCCTTGAAGGGGAAACTGGGATCCCAGCTCCTTCTTCTAACTTCTCCTTTGCTTTTGGCACCAAGAGGCAAACGGTTTGCTCCACTACACATGCCCTATCATGATGTGCTGCCTTACCACAGGCCCAAAGCAACAGGGCCAACTGATCCTGGACTGAAACCTCCAAAACTATAGGCAAAATAAGACCTTTTCACTATATAAATTTGATTTATCTCAGGTGCTTGTGATAGTAATGGAAAGCTAACACAAAGAGGCTTTGTGGGTTTTTTTTTTTTTAAGTTTACCTTTACCAGATATATCTTGCCTTTCAGTCTCCTGTTTCTTGTCCCAGGAAGACTGGCTTCTGTGGGCTGGGGGGGTGCCCAGGCCCTATTGTCCTCGAGACTCTGGTTGAATTGCACCAAAGGGAGACACCAATAGGAGATTAGAGAGTCAGAGGAAAGAGGGTGGAATATTTATTTCTCACTTAGGGCTTCAGCCACACTTCTATGTCTCCAACTTCTCTGAGTCCCCTTCCAGCCTAGAGTGATAATGACTTCCCATTAGTCCCACTTCCTGGCTCTTATGTCTCCAGCACATCTATGTCACCATGAATAATAAAGTTTTCTTGCTAGAAGCTTTCTCTTTCTTGACATGTTGGTTTTTCTCTCAGTGTGATTTCTTAGTAAGCTGTAAGTGCTTACTCTTAATGTATCTCAAGTATGTTTTGAAAATTAAGAGCACCCAAATTACATAATAGGAGTGAATCAAATAGTCACCAATGATGTCCATTTACACCCAACATGGCAGCTGCCTGGCCTCTTTAAGATAGAGTTTGAAACCTTTTTTTTTTTTTTTTTTTTTTTGCTGTACTAGGGGTTGAACCCAGGGCCTTGCACTTGCATGCATTGCAAGTGCTGTCCCACTGAGCTGTACCTCCAGGCCATTTTTTAACTTTTTGAGACAGGGTCTCGTTAAATTACACAGACTGCCTCTGGTCTCGAACTTGCGATCCTCCTGCTTCTGCCTCCCCAGCTGCTGGGATTACAGGCATGCTCCACTGAGCCTGGCCTCAGAGTTTGAAACTTGATTTGTTGCATTCTTGGCTTTGTAAATTCCCTATAAAAAGTAAGGTATGGAAATTGACAAAATGCTTAAAACCAGTCTCATTTCCATCTAGGAATTCTTGTGCAGCAGATGAGCAATTACTCAGAAAATCTCCTTCTTTGGTGCCTGGCAGGATGATGCAACTATTTTCTTCCTGTGTCCCTTCCCAAAAAGGAATTCTAAGTACTACACAATTAGAACACTGTAGAGATTGCATCAAAAGCTCATTTACTCCTTCAGGACTAAGTTTATATATTAAACTATATTCCCCCATCCCCTGTGGACTAGTGACAATAATTCAGCCCACTAAAAAGAGAAATAATACATTTAAACTGTAATGAACTTTTGGAAAACTGATCCAATTTTCTGTTTTTACATTTTACCTTGTTTTAGGTGCGATGAAGCTAACCACTTCTCTCTTCCATTTTCCAATTCACTATAAAACATTTTTTTATAATACAGAATATGCTTGCTTGCAGTAAATTACATACTTAGAAACTATGCCAATTCTTTTAGGAAGACTATTGCCACCTTTGCTAACTGTCTTTTTTCTGTTTTTTTTTTTTCTCCTTTTTGCTTTCTACTTTTCAAAGAAGTTCTTGATTCAGTAGATTCCTCTTGTGAGTATATTTTGTGTGCTCTGATAGACACAGTCCCAAAACATAAAATACCACTTGTTAATACCCATAAGTGTTTAGACACAGGGTTTTCATATTGGTCTCCAGAGCCTGGCTTGAAGAATAAGTTGGCCAGGGTCACTGTTAAAACTGTCAAATTCTTTTTTGTTTTTTCCTGTACTTGGAGGTTAAATCCAGGGCCTAGCACACTCTTTGAGAGTGCTCCACCACAGCCCATTTTTTAAGGATTGTTTTAGTTTGAGTCAAGGTTTTGCTAAGTATGCAGGCCTCCTCTGGCCTCAAACTCGCCTTGTAATCCTGCTACTTCCAACTTCAGAGTTGCTGGGATTACAGATGTGTACCACAGTGCACAGTAATAATAGTAATTACAACAAAATAATAATGTTGAGAATTTTCTGTGTACTAGTGAATATGCCAAGTAATTTATATGTATATTCTGTTTTATCCTTTCAAGAGCCCCTTGATGTAGTTACTGTAATTATCCCAGTGGCCACAAAGGTGGAAATGGTCACAGAGCTGGAAATGGCAGAATTAAGCAGGATCCAAGTCCAGGTTTATCTGAAGCTCAAGTCCAAGTTCATAACAACCACACCTTAGTGAGACATAACTCCACCTTGATCTATGGTGGCTTATTGCAGTATTGCCTTTTCTTCTTTTCCTAGGGCTGAAGTTTAGTTTAGTTAGTTGTTGTTGTTGTTAGGTGCCATCGAGTTGGTATCTGACTCATAGTGACCCTCATAGGGTTTTCAATGGCTGTTTCGGGATTGCCTTGGGAGTGGATTGCCAGGCGCTTCTCCCATTTTTGTGGTATTGGGAATTGAACTTGGGACCTCAGAGACTGCAGTGCAGTGCTCTACCAACTGAGCTAAATCCCAGCCCAGTTCAGTTGGTAGACTGCTTTTTCTCTGCAATGTAAGGCCCTGGGTATGATCCCCAGCCCTGCAAAAATGAGAGAAGGACCTGGAAGCCCACTCCTGAAACAATCTGCCATTGAAAACCCTATGGAGAGCAGAGAAGCACTGATATAGTGCCAGGCATGGCCCAGTACTGGGGAATGTTTCGTTCTGTTGGATCACTATGAGTCAGACTGGACTCATCCTCACCTAAAAACAACAATAATAAAAATTCTGATAGATAGTTCAAGGGTACCAGTTTATAGAAGGAATTTTATTTTCTATGGAATTTTATTCAGCCATAAAGAGGAATGAAATTATGTCATTTGCACGAAAATGTATGGAATTGGAGGTCATGATATTAAGTGAAGCGATCCAGACTTAGAAAGACAAATATTGCATGTTTTCTCTCTTATGTGGAAGTTAAACTGGAAAACAAAACAAAACAAAGCATATATGTATGAGTCTTGAAAGTAAAGGAAGGACTTTATAAGTAGGAGGGTAAAAGTAGGAGGAGGAAAGAGAAATGAGGGGGGTTAAAAGGGGGTAAATCAGGGCAAAGTACATAATAAAATTATATGAAAATACTATTTTGAAAACCATTATACAGTAGGGCAATTAAAAATTGGAAATTAAGAAAATTAAAAACACATAGTCTCTTATTTTCAGTGAATTAATTTGCCAGTCCATGTGGACATATTGCAAATATAAACTGACAAGTTCCATGAAACATCTCAGCAAATTCATTCCTTGTGATTGCAACTATTCTCAACCAGGGAAGATACATAATCCTGGATTGAATTGTTCAGGCTTTGGTGTTGGTATAAGAAAAGAAGCAGAACACTGGCCTAGCGGGTGAACAAAGCTGACATCTTAGCATTTATATCTCACCATGCCTCACATGCTCAGAACCCACATTAAGTGGTTAAAACTACTTTTGCAGAGACATAACTGTAGTGATTATGATAAGCTTGAGGAGAAAGTGAAACAACAGTCTAAAAAAATACAGGTTTTCTACAGAATGTGGAAATGTTGAATAATTTAAGTATCATGTCACATTCCTTTATGAGGTTAGATATATGGCAGGAATGTGCCACAAGCTTTCCATAAATGGCTGTCAAACATTTTTATCCATGGTTTACATAAGAAATTACTCTTCTTCACAATCTAATAATAAATACACACAAAGGAAACATAACTTCAGTAATACTTGAATGGCTTTTCCAAGATGAAGTCCACACAATCCACATCTCAGTCTAAAATTCTGCTTCTCTTCTGAAGAAATCTGATGCACACTCTGACTTTCATCAAACATGTTTGGACTCTTTTGGATTGGGCTCCTTTCCCTCATCTTGTTTAGTGGCACTCTTAGTTAAAGATACACAGAACTTTGGAGAATGTGAAGAAAGTGTTCTACTTGATTGATAATGTCTTTGGAGAGTCATGAAATCAAACATGTTACTTTTATTTATCCTTTACTCATTTTGCTGGACCTGCACAACAAAAACACCCTTATGAAATCTGTTTCTGTTTCCCGATTCCCCTGCCTTAGTGGGAATGGCTCCCATTCAGCTGACATTTTCTCTACATTCTTTTGCCTTTTCATCCAGTCTCATCTCTCCTGGCCAGGTTCTGTGCGTCCACAAGTAATGCTACTTTAATATTTTCATATTGATCTAGACTTAGGTGAAGTTTGACTGTATTCACTATTCTCAAATCATTTTCTCTTCAATAAGGATCTTCCTTTTTGTCCTTCATCTGCTAACTTCACATTCAAAGATAAAGTGTAAGATAAATTACCTTTGCCCAGATGTTTCTCTCTCTTCAATTGGCTGACTTCTCAGAGATAGACCACTTTCTGCTTTCTTTAGCATTTTTCCTTCTTGGATAGGGAATCAAAAAGAAATTCTGTCATCTGAGACATTGCTGTCCATTTTCTTCCCCTTCTTATCTATATTTCACTTGCATTAGCTTTTTTTCAGACTTGAATTGATCTTGCCACATGCAATTCTTTCACAGTATTTATGTCACATCAGCTTTATTGAGGTATAATTTATCTACCAGACAATTTAATGTTTTTCAGACTAATTTTGAGAGAATGAAATGGAGGAGTAATGAAAAAACATCTTTTGTTTATATAATTTGTGTTGTCATCTTATATTTACTCCTTAGTCAAAAATGAAACCTACATTTCTTGTCTGCATTTAAAAAACATTTTTACATTGTTTCTTGTGAACTTATTTTTATTTTCTTTTACATCAGATCAATACTTTCTGTGGTTGATGATAGTCCCATTTCTTTAGTAAACATTTATTTATTTATTTTATTATTGTACCTCAGAAGCTTGGATTTTGGAAATATCCATATAATTTATAAACATCTATGAATTTATCATTGAGATATTTGGTATATTATTAGCCACATGTTATCTGACAGTACATCTCTAAGAACTAAAGCATGGCATAAATAGTAGGCACAAAACAAGATTAAATTATAGCATAATATACAGCCTTAGCCCTGTGGAATCTGATCCCGTCAGATCTCGGAAGCTAAGCAGGGTCTGGCCTGGTTAGTACCTGGATGGGAGACCTCTGGGAACACCAGGTGCTGCAGGCTTAGGAGAAGAACCTGGCAACCCCCTCCCAAAAATCAATCTGCCATTGAAAACCCTATGAACAGCAGAGAAGCACTGACAATAGTGTTTCCCCTGTAGTACAGAGGGTCGCTATGAGTCGGATACCGACTCGACGGCACCTAACAACAACAACAACAACATACAATATAGTCTAATTAGAGTATCTATGAGGAATTGTGTCAGTATGAGAAGAATGGTTATTGTAAGAATTGATTTTATAGGAAAATAAATTTAAAACAGTTCTAGTCTTGGTGAATTTTTGGTGCCATTTGTATGGCAATCAAATTACAGAAGGAAAATGGAGTACATTCACTATGATTCATGATTTTCTAAATCAAGAAACTATGTATGGAGTACCTGCTAATACTGAAGGCTGATTATAGGCACTAGAATTACAGTTAATGAACACCTACAAGTTTTGCATTCTAGACTTTTGCTGATACTGTGATATTAGGATATGTTGGCTTTCATCTACAGTTGCTGGCTGACCTACCTTGTCCTTGAGGAGAGCAATAAGACTGTCCTCATCCTTGGGGTACCTTGCCTCATTCCCTGGAAGGAGAAATGACACCCAGAGAAGCCAAGAGGTATCTGAACAGATAGGCCTTGCTGGCTCTGCCCACCTAATTGCCTAGCATTAGACTATAACCTTTTGTCCAGTCACATTTCTATATAGCTGTCTATGCTTTCCATCATGCCTGTGCAATAAAGTCTCCATAAAAATCCCAAAGGAAAAAGTCTGGCAAACTTTCAGATGTTTGAAGAGGTGGAAGTTCCTGGAGGGTAAGACTCCCAGAGGGTATGAAAGCTCTATGTCCCTTCTCCCATAACTTACCCTATACAACTCTTCATCTGTTCTTTGTAATATGATGTATAATAAACAGGTATGTGTACATGT
Source organism: Pedetes capensis (assembly GCA_007922755.1). Lineage (NCBI taxonomy): Eukaryota > Metazoa > Chordata > Mammalia > Rodentia > Pedetidae > Pedetes > Pedetes capensis. Next base: position 93,890 of record VMDO01004737.1, read on the forward strand.
GTCTCTGAGTTTTGTGAGATTCTTGAGAAAATCTAACTGAGAATGGAGTTGTGGAAACCCTCATTTACAGTAGGTAAGTCAAAAGCACAAATAAAACAACCTGAGGCTTATGATTGGCACCTGAATTTGGGGGGAGTCTTGATGGCTAGACACTCAACCAGTAGGATCTGACACAATCTCCAGGAAGATATTGTCAGAAATGAGTTAAATTAGAGGAAACCCAGCTGTTGTCTGCCTCTGCAGAATTGCTTGCTTGTTGTGTGGGGGAAAACCCACCTTGTGTGAGAAGTGATCTGTGTTTAGAACTTTAAATAGGAGAAATGAATGTGAGTCAGAGCTGGTTTTACCTTCTATGGAAAATACAGTTTTCCTTCTATAAAGAAATAACTGTTACTTGAGCATGGCTATTAAATTTAAATTAACTAAAATTAAATGAAATTAACAATTGAATTCCTTGGCTGTATTAGCCACACTTCAAGTGTTCAGTAGCCACATGTTGCTAGTGGCTCCCACTTTGGACAGAGCAGATATAGAACAGTTCCAACATAAGGGAGATTGTTTTAGAAGGTTTCTCTTTAAGCCTATGTTATAATTTTGAAATTTTAATAAATCATCTTATTCACATAGAAAACTAATAAGAAAGTTGAAAGCATCTATGTACTCAGTACTAAGACAAAAGATATGCTGCAGTTTTCCATATTTGTCTCAGCTGATTCCTCCTTTGTTAAAAAGTAAGAAATAAAACATTGCAAATAAGAAAAAATCCATATGTCTTCCTTTTCCATTTCTTCTCTCTCTAAAGGTATCCATTATCCTGAAGATGGTATGAATCCTTCACAAGCTTGTTTCTGAACATTTACTGCCTGAGAATATATTGATAGATGGTATTAATTTTGTTCTTTATAATTTTTATATGAATACTACCATCTATTTATAGCTTTCTTTTTATTGTGGTAGTTCTTTTTCATTTAATATTTTATTTTAGATTTTAACCACAGAGATGCATGTGGTTCTTACATGTATACCTATATTCATTTATCCTCTGTACAGTATTTTCTATACAAAAGATTCACTGTATATTTATCCACTTTCTGAATGAAGATTTGCTAGGAGCTTTCCAACTGAGGTCTACATGCTAAACTTTTTATAGACTCTGTCGGATAATGCAACCTGTGTCCCAGGTTTGATAAGAGAGCACACAGATTCTAAATCTTCGAAGAAAGTGCACTGCAAAGGATGGAAAACCAGCCTCCCTCTGTGGTGCTGTTTGATGTTTCATCATGGCCTCAATTCAGAGGGGTAACTTCTGAGAAGTCTTTGACTTGTGCATTGAGAAGAGCCAGGGTGGAGGGGGCAGTAATTAATGACCCTGATGTTCTAGGGCATCTGATGGGGACAATGTTCTTCTCTGGACTCCTGTTTATTGAATCATTCCTAAGTCTTCATGCAAATTGATTCTTAAGAAATAGCTTGCAAAACATGCACTCATTTCTTCAGGGGGAAAAATAAGTCACTAACTTTATGTCAAAATTTCCACTCCACCTGAATATATTTAGCTTCTATCTTTTGATGTTCTGATCTCATAAATTTAAAAGCATCACTTGGATCCTAGCTAGGGAGACCGGCAGCAGGCATTACGTCTATTTCTCCTTCCTTTGCCTCCTCTGAAAAGATTTTGTCCTTTATGGAATATGAAATCAGCCTGGAGACTTTTGAGAATTTCAATGTAGAGCTGACTCTGTGTTCTCCATCTGGGATATTTCAAATGTGTCTTTCTTATATTTTCCTCCCGTTATGAAACAAACGTGTTTTTACCTACAAGACAAAACTGCTTTTGTACCATTTCAAAGATAGGGCAACTTTGACAACATTGATACTTTTCATTGCTACATTTCAATCATTTCTACATTTTAGGTTATTGGTTTAGAGAAAAAAATTAGCAAATAGGACATTTGAAAAAAAATTGAGGATTCAGAGAGTCTCCATAATTATCAAAACAGGCCTGAAGCTCATTTTCACAGATTGTATAATCTGGGAAGTTCACAGAAAACATATTAGAAAAGTAGTTATTTAACTAATTTCAGTTTAATAAAGTAATACATACTGTCTGAAGTGTCCCCTATGGCTGAGACAGTTTTCCTTCTCCCCAGAACAATACTTTTATACTCCAAGCAAAGTCTAATGTAAAAGGGTAATGCATGCAGTCAGGCTTTGAGTCTCCCTCATTCAGCCACTCCTTTTCCCCATAGATAAAAGGAGTACAAGAATCTGAGGGTTGTAATGTTAGTAAGTGTTGGGAATACAAATAAAAATACCCAGAGGACTTTTGTTTCTGGCCTCTGATGAATTGATTATCCCAAAGAACTTTGCAACTCAAAAATAACTAAGAATTCTGGTTAAAATATTGATCATTGACATGGCAAGAATACAAAGTACCTGTTGAAGACACACACACAAACACACACACACACACACACACACACACACACACACACACATAATGAATCTTTGGAGGTTAGCTGCATGTAAAATGAATTTTAGCTTTAAAATATATGATGAACTTTATTGACTTTAGGATTCTGTCTTGATAGATATGCAAGGCATAAGAGAATTCTATTTTAAGAAAAATGCAGAGCATAATAAAAATTAGGGCCAGTGCAAAATGAGAACATATAAAGAACCCCCAACATCAATCTGAGAATACAAAGTCCATGAAGTAAGTAAAGATGAATAATAAATAAACGTACTTTCTATAAGAAAATAACATGGAAATCTGTCCTGGTTGGAGAGAAAATGAAGTTTCCTTTGAGAATAAATAAACAGCCAGCTATCTTTAGGTAGGCTTAGAGCCCCAATTCTTGTTATCTTGTATAAATTAAATCATCTTAATCAGATAATTTCAAGTAGGTAATAACATAAGGTAATGTTGTTGTTGTTAGGTACTGTCTAGTCAGGTCCAATTCATAGTGTCCTTAAGTAGGATTTTCAATGGCTGATTATTTTGGGATTGCCTTGGGTATGGATTAGCACATCCTTCTCCCATTTTTGAGGTGCTAGAGATCAAACCCAGAGACTTAAAGAGTGCAGAGCAGCACTCTTCCAACTGAGCTAAACCGTAGTGTGTGCAGAAGCAAATATAATGTTACTGGGAAAATTTGACTTTAGCTAGCCTGTATTTATACTTTTTAGAGGAATCAGACCTAAAACTTAAGAATAGAGAACATCTTAAAGTAAAAAATAGATTGATATTATGAGCAAATAATGACCAGCACTAGGCTGATATGTTTATGAAAATAGCAGGACAAATAGCTTGAAGGCAAAAATATCATTAATGGTAAAGATAAAATAATAAGAAATAAGCATAATGCTAAAATAAGAAAGATGAAAATTTCTAAATACATATACTTACTATCTCTTCAAAATTAGAAAGCAAATATTGACATAAAATTAAGTGGGAAAACAAACTCGGCTTCATAGCAGATTGTTGTTGTTGTTGTTGTTGTTGTTGTTGTTGTTGTTATAATTCAAGGTTGAACCCAAGACTTTGCACATATTTTGCAAGTGCTCCACTATTAGGATGAAACTCCAGTCCATTGAAAAAAAGTTTTTTGTTTTGAGTCAGGGTCTTACTAAATTATGTAGGCTACTCAGCCTCAGCTCCACCTCCTGAGTCACTGGCATTGCAGTCATGTGCCGTTACATTCAGGTCATACAGATTTTTAAAGTAACCCTCTAAGATATTATTAAATCAAATATACAAGTAACATCACATTTTAGGTAAAATGGTATCATTTAGACTGTGCAAGCACACATGAATACAGTTAGAAATAACAAAATAACAAAAACAATAACTTTAGAAAAAATTGTAAATAATAGTTAGAGGAAAGAGGAAATAAAAATGAACAAAAATTAACTGATAAGGATATAGGTGTTTGGAAGAACATATTTAACTCTGTGTTAGCCATACATGAATGTTCTTATAGTCTACAAATATGACCTTTCAATGCATCATACCTTTTGGTGTTCACAATCTGTGTGGCTCTGTCTACACTGAATATGGAAAAAGTCTGTGTTGCCAGTAGGATGGAATGCTGTCTGACTTCCAAGTTTAGATTATAAGAATACTTGTAGTTTTCACCTTGAAAAAAGGAATGCTTATTCAAAGGTACGCCAGCTCCCATGTAAGAAGTCCAACTGTCTTGAGCACCCCATGATTGGATGTCCAAGTTAGTCACATGGGGTGGACACTAAGAAAGAGAGAGGGGTCCAACTTCCCAGTGGAGCTCCAATTATTCCAGTGCAGGTGCCAGACACATGGTTGGAGGTGCCTTCTCAGAGGTCTACCTTTCTCAACACTTCTGGATCAGCCTTCAATTCACTGAAATTACACTTAAGATTCCCAACTTGGTCTAAGTCAGCCTGAAAAATTGTGAGAGTAAATATAAATTACTGTTTTAAGCTGCCATGTTTTAGGTTACTTTGTTATTTGGCAAGAGATAACCAAAACAATCCTACAACTGGAGATAAATTAAGCTTTACATATAGACCAAACAGCCAGTACCAGTATACTTTACAAGTTCCTATCATTTAGACCATATATTTTTAAAACATATATTATCAATATAAGTAGAAATAAGTAACAATAAATGATAATTTAAGTTATTCAAAATTATATCTGGAGCAAAGAAAAAATCAAAGTGGAATTTTTTTTTTTTTTTTTTTGGCAGTACTGGAGGTTGAACTCAGGGCCTCATGCATGCTAAGTGAGCTCCACCACGGAGCCATACTCTCAACTCTTGTTTTCTTTTTCTTTTTTCTTTTGAGATGGGATCTTGCAAAGTTGTAAAAGTTGCTTCTGGGCTTGAACTCAGTATCCTCCTGCCTGAAACTACTGAGTACCTGGAATTACAGATGTGCACAATGATACTTGTTATGGTTGTTACATGTTATTGAGTCGCTATCCGACTCACAGTGACCCTACTTACAGCAGGTGAAACACTATGGTCAGTGTTTCTCTGATGTTCATAGGGTTTTCAATGGCAGATTGATTTTTGGGAGGGGGTTGCCTTGTCCTTCTCCCAAACCTACAGTATCTGATGTTCCCAGGTGGTCTCCCATCCAAGTACTAACCAGGCCCGGCCCTGCTTAGCTTCCTATCTGAAGGGATCCGATGCCACAGGGCTACAGCTGCAGGCACCACAATGACACTAGCTAAATTTAAAAATGTTATAACTTAGCTATAAACAAAATACCATATATAACTTATGTGTGGTGCAATTTATGGATACATAAAGGTGGAAACAATTTTATTGCTTAAATTTTTGCATTATTAAAAAAGGAGGAAATAGTCATAATTAATGAATCAAAGAAAGCATGATGCAGTTTGAAGACAAAAATCATATGAGAAATTTCAAGAGGGAATAATTAGTATAAAGAATAATTAATAAGAAAAAGATCGTGAACAATTAGACAGACAAGAAAGTGCTCTAAGACAGGGATCCTCACCCTTTTTTGGCACCAGGGACCAGTTTTGTGGGAGATAAATTTTTCATGGACTGAAGGTAGAGCTAATGCAGTAATGTGAGCAATGAGAGATGGCTGTAAAGATAGAAGAAGTTCACTGTCTCAGGAATTGGGTCAAGATGGTGTATTGATAGCACTCTGAGAGACCCGGTGAAACAGGAGAGCTAAAATAACAAAGTGTATACTTTATGCTGAACAGTTAGCAGAAAATTAGCAGAAGGGAAAAGAGAAAAAAATATATGGTGTCCACAGCAAAGTTAGGTAGGCAGTCTTATTTGCAGATAAAAAGAAAAAAAAATTGGAAGATGGAACAAGTAAGATCATCCTTAGTAACACAGTGATGAGTTTCTCTGTGGGAAAATAAAAGTGCCATCCAAACATGTAAACAAGACCCGCTGCACTATAGAGCAGACTGGTTACAAGCAGGAACTAACCAGTGAACAGGGTCACTGGGAACTCTACAGTGCCAAGGGGGGAATAGTCATACATACAAGTTTGGACTGACAGACTTTCATTTTTGCTCACCTGGGGAACCAACCCAGATGCTAAGAAATCACAGTGTCTGGGTGCATCTGGGAACCAGACTAGTTCCCAAACAACAAGTAAATATTAAGGTATGCTGCTGATCCACCTAGAGAAGTAGGTTTCTGCTGGATATCCTTTAGTCACACAGACCTTCCATGTGGCTACCCCTGAAATTTCTACACATCATGACTGGAGCCATCAAACCTGGCAGATTGTTTATAGGTGTTCTAGGGAGAGAGACCTGAAGGCACAGTGGTGAAGAAAAGAGATCCCAGGGTTGAGGCTCATAAGGCTTAAGGAGACAAAGCCTCTGAGATTACCTTGGAGCCAGACTAATTTAAAAATAAACAAATAAATATCTGGGTGGGCCACTGACCCACCAAGAATAGGTTATGGTCATGCACTCCCAAACACATGGAAGACCCAGGTGGCCCACTCCCAGTATAGGCTCTGTTCATTGAAGCTGAAACCACAGAACAAGCCAGATTGCTTGATACCATGCCAGGGAAAAAGAACTGGGTAAAAAGCTGCACAGTGCACAGCTTCTGGGTTCCAGATGGCTCAGCAGAAGGGTATTGTGACAGTCCATGGGACAGGGGCCCAGGGCAGAATCACCCCACAGGTGTGTAAGAGGGAATAGAAGGAAAAACACCCTCTCTGAGAACTGATCTGGAACTGCATTGGGGAGTGAAGATGGAGCCTATTATTAGGCAACACCCATAGGGTAGGCAGAAATCACAAGGAACTAGGTGACAGGCACCTACATGGAATTGATCAGTGTTGGATTTCTTTGTTTTTGTTTATTCTGTGTTATTATAGTTTTATTTTGTTCTATTTTTACTTTTATCTTCATCCCTTTTTCTCTCTTTTTCCTTCTTTCGACTTTGTTAGCCTTCTTCTTTTTCACTAGTCAAAAATTATGATTATTCTTTTTGGGTTTCCCTAGTTAATTGATAATAATGTTATCAATATATCCCCATTTTTTTGTCAAAACAAAAATAGGAGATCATTCTTGTTTCTGTTTGCTCTATCTCTTGCAATGTTTGTGTGTGTGTGAGAGAGTATGTGAGAGAGTCTATATATAGATATAACATATCTATATATGTTATAAGGAACAATCAGGTTTATAAAACAGAATATCAAGGAAAAAAGAAAAGACTGAAGAGCTTACTTATCCATCTATCAAGCAGGACAAAAAATGAAAGACTATGCCCACAATTTTCAGGAGATATTCAATAAAATGAAGTAATGTAGCCCACAAATATAGGGGGTATAAGAAGGAGCTGAAACTAAAACTCTGTGCAAAAAAAATCTATTCAATGATATAATAGCTGAAAACTTCCCAAATCTAAGGGAAGAAATAGACACACAAACCATAGAAGCATCCAGAATTCCCAATTGATTAGACCAGAGCTGATCCTCTCCACATCACATTATACTTTGAATGCTAAAACTACAAAGCAAGGAAACAATTTTAATGGTTCCAAGAGAAAAGTTTCAGGTAATCTACAAAGGAAAACCCATCAGAATGGCCCAAGACCTCTCAACTGCAACTCTGAAAGCAAGGAAATCTTGGATTGAATCATTTCAAGTCCTGAAAACAAATAACTACCAAATAAGAATAGTATATTCAGAAAAAATATCCATTAACATAAATGGATAAATAAAGACTGTCCATGATAAAGACTTTCCATGACAAGCTTGAGCAATTCATGACCACCATATCAGCATTAAAGAAGTTGCTTGAGAAAATACTACATACAGAAAAAGAAAGAAAAACTCAATGTAAGACTGCAAGAATGAATAAAATCCACAAGAATAATTCATAAACAAATCAAAGGTAATAAAGAAGCAAGAATATCCAATTTAATAGACAAGCAAAACCTTAACATGAAAAAAGAATGAAGTAAAAAACAAAAAACATACAAATCCAACAAAGAAACAACAACAACAACAAAACATTCAAAACACCAAACTCCTCCCAATAATTATCCTAAGTGTAAATAAACTTAACTCATCATTTAAAATGAAATGATTGGCTAATTGTATCAGAAACCAAAAAGCTTCATATGTGAGATTCAAGAAACTCATTTCATTTAGAAATTCAGAAATGATCTATTTTTATTTTGAAAAATAAATTTGGGATGTATTGATAGTATTATTATCAATTAAGTGGGGTTACCTAAAAAGAATAATGGTTAAATTTTTTATAGGAATGATATAGACTGAAAATAAAAGGTTAACAAATGATACAGGAAGCATACAAAAAAAGATAGTTCCACTAATTTCTGACAAACTTTAATCTTAAATTAGAAGAGATTAAAAAAGGGTGCTACATATTAATAAAGGAAAAATCAGTCAAAAGGATATAATAATAGTCAATATTTATGCATTAAACACTCATGCAGCTTATTTCATAAAACAAACATTACTGATAATAAAGGAACACATAGGTCCAAACACAACACTTATGGGAGACCTTAAACCCCCATTCTCTTCAATAGACAGATCATCAAAGCAAATAATCAACAAAGAAATTATGGACTTATAAAACACCATAGGGCAACTAGACCTAACAGATGTCTATAGAATATTCCGTCCAACAAAGGCAGAGTACACATTCTTCTTAACAGTACATGGAATTTTTCTAAGATAGAGCACATTTTAGTCTACAGACCTAGCCTCAGCAGATACAAAAAATTTGAAAATATTCCTTGTAACCTATCAGATCACAATGGACTGAAACTAGAAATCAGCAGAAAGGAACACTATAAGAATGTTACAAATATATGGAAATTAAATAACACATTTTTGAATGACCAAAGGGTCATCAAAGTAATCAGAAAGGAAATTTGAATGTTCCTTCAATCAAATGATAATGAAAATATAACCTACCAAAATGCATGGGACACAGCAAAGGGAGTTCTATGAGGGATGTTCATAGCCATGAATGCCTATATCAAAAAGATTGGGAAGGTGCAATTAAATAACCTAATGGTATATCTTATGGCACTAGAAAACAACAGCATACCAATCCCAAAACTAACACACACACACACACACACACACACAGACACACACACACACACACACACACACACAAATAGTTAAGATTAAGGCAGAAATTAACAAAATAGAGGTTAAAAGAACAATACAAAAATTAATGAAAGCAATAGTTGGTTCTTTATAAAGACAAACAAGATTGACAAACCCTATGCTAAACTCACCAAAAAGAGAGAAAAGGCTCAAATTAATAAAATTAGAGATGAAAAGCTATCAAAAGAACACATATTAATGAAATACACAATATTGCCAGAGACTACTTTGAGAACCTGTAATGCCCCCAAAACAAAAATATAGAAGAAATGGATGAATTCCTTAACACTTAATACTTACCAAAATTAAATCCAGATAATATAAATTAAGCAGACCTATAACAAGCAATAAAATTGAGGCAGTAATGAATAACCTCCCTCCAAAGAAAGGCCCAAACCCTGATGCATTCACAACTGAATTCTACCAAACCTTTAAAGAATAATTAATACCTATCCTCCTCAAGCCTGCAGCCGTGGCACCATGGCATTCGATCCTGTCAGACTTTAGAAGCTAAGTAGGGTCAGGCCTGGTTAGTACTTGGATGGGAGACCACCTGGGAACACCAGATACTTTAGGCTCAGGAGAAGGACCCAGTAATCTGCTCCCAAAAATCAATCTGCCTTTGAAAATCTTATGAAAAGCAGGGAGGCACTGACAATAATGTTTTGCCTGTCGTATATAGGGTCGCTATGAGCCAAATACCAACTTGATGGTAACTATCAACAACAACAACAACAACAACAACAACAACAACAACAACAACAACAACATCCTCCTCAAACTATTACACAAAATAGAAAGGTAAGGCATATTTCCAAATACAGTCTATGATGATAGTTTACCATGATAATAAACCAGAGAAGAAACTACAAAAAAAAGCACTATGGGCCAATTTCCATCCTGAACATTGATGCAAAAATCCTTAATACAATTCTTGCAAACTAAATACAACAACACACAAAGAAGATCATGCACCAAGTCAAAGTGGGCTTCAATCTTTAGATGCAAGTCAGGTTGAACATATGCAAATATATTAATGTAATTCAACACATCAAGAGACTCAAAGAGAAATCTCATATAATTCATGTTCATATAAATTGATGTTGAAAAAGCTTCTCAAAAAGCTCAGCATCCCATCATGATCAAAGTACTGAAGAAACTGGGAAAAGAAGAAACATATCTCAACATCATAAAGGCCATATTTGACATTTGTATAGAACATTATAATAAATGGGGAAAATTGAAAGCATTCCCTCTAAGAACAGGAACAAGACAAGGATGTTCGCTCTCTTATTCAGTATAGCCCTAACCATAACAATCAGTCAAGAGAAAGAAATAAATGGCAGATACATAGGGAGGTCTAGTTATCCCTATTTATAGATGACATGATCCTATAATTAAAAGACCCTAAACCCTCCACTAAAAATCTTTTAGATGTAATTAGGTCTTTCAGCAAAGTAGAAGGATACAAAATTAACATCAAATATCAGTAGCATTCCTTTATACCAGTAACAAACAATAAGAGAAAGAAATAAAAACATTTCATAAGAGCTAGTAAAAAATTTGAATATTTAGGAATGAACCTCATCAAAGTTCCTAAAGACCTCTACACTGCAAACTTCAAAACACTAAAGAAAGAAATTGCAGAAGATACTAGAAGATGGAAAGATCTCCCTTGCTCAAGGATCAGAATAATTAATATTGTAAAAATGGCTATACTACCAAAATAATATACAGATTCAATGAAATTGCCATCAAAATTTCAATGATATATTTCATAAAAGTAGATGAAACAATGCTAAAATTCAAATAGAATCATAAAAGACCTAATATACCTAAAACAATTCAAGAAGAATCACAATACCTGACTTTAAGCAATACTGTAGGGCCATAGTCATAAAAAACAGATTGGTAGTGGCACAAAATCAGGCATGAGGATCAATGGAAAGAATAGAAGACCAAGATATACACCCATCCATCTACAGCCATCTATTCTTTGGCAAAGGTACCTAATGTTACATTGGAGAAAATATAACCTTTTTAGCAATGGTGCTGGAAAATTGAATATCTTTATGTAGAAGAATGAAAGTAGACCTATATCTCTTGACTTATAAGGTAATCAACTCAAAATGGATCAGAGTTCTCAACTAACACCCGAAATCTTAAAACTACTAGAAGCAAATACAGGGAACACATTCCAACAAATAGGCATAGGCAAATACTTCCTTAACAAGACTTCAACAGCCCTGGAAACTTCACCAACAATTGACAAATGGGATTACTTAAAACTACAAAGATTTGTACAGCAAAGGAAACAATAGAGTAAAGGGAAAGCCCACAGAATGGGAGAAAATCTTTGTATTCCATATATTTGATGAAGGATTAATATCTAGGATATACAAAGAACTCAAGAAATTAAAACAAAATAACAAATAAATAAATAGGTGGGCAATGGAATTGAATGGCCAGCTCTCAAAAGAAGACATACAAATGGCCAATAAACACATGACAGTTTTCAGTATTGTAAGCCATAAGGGAACTACAAATCAAAATTACACTGAAATTCCATCTCATCCAAGTCAGAATAGTGAATATCAACAAAACAAATGCTGGCAATTATAGAGAATAATTAACATTTTTACACTGATGGTGGGACTATAAGTTAGTACAGCCACTATGGAAATCAGTAGGGAGGTACCTCAGAAAATTAAAAATAGAACTACCATATGATCTAAGTATACCACTTCTAGGAATAGATCCAAAGGAAGATAAGTCATCATAGCACAGGGTCACCTGGACTTCCATATGCAGTGCTCTTCACAATTGCAAGGTTATGGAGTCCAACCCAGATGTGTATCAACAGATGACTGATATTAAAAATGTGGTATATATTGTTGTTGTTGTTGTTGTTAGGTGCCGTTGAGTAGGTTCCGACTCATAGCGACCCTATGTACAACAGGGGAAACACTATTTTCAGTGCTTCTGTGCTGTTCATAGGGTTTTCAATGGCAGATTGATTTTTGGGAAGGGGTTGCCATGTCTTTCTCCCAGGCCTACAGCATCTGGTGTTCCCAGGCGGTCTCCCACCCAGGTACTAACCAGGCCCGACCCTGCTTAGCTTCCGAGACCTGATGGTGTCAGTTGCCACAGCACTATGGCTGCAGGCTGTGGTATATATAGACAGCAGTAAAGAAGAATGAAATTATGTCATTTGCAGCAAATGACCTGGACACTATAATTTTAAGTGAAATAACCCAGACTCACAAAGATAAATATTGCATGTTCTCACTCACATGTGGCAACTAGATCTATGTTAAAGAAAAAATAGACTCACACATATCTACATATTTATGTGTATACACACACACACACACACACACAGACACACACACACACACAATTGTACTTATATAAGAGTGGAAAACACAAGTTGACCCAATATGAGGGGAGAGGAGACTAGTGAGAGGGAGTTGATGATGAGGAAGGTGGGAGGGGGAGGGACAACAATTTATAGGGTAAAGAGAAAGAGGAAAAAGTACAAGATACAGGAAACAACTCTGTGAAAATCCCCCCAAAATCATGCTATAATGCATAAAAAGAAAATCAAATTTACTTACTCAACTGCTGATCACCTCCTGCTGTTCCTAACAGTCCTCCAAGTTTACAGCCTTGAGTTTGGGGACTCTAGCTGTAAAATATAACAGAGAAAGAAACCACTGAAAATAACTGCCTCCCTTAATGCTGAGGGAAGTAAGGAATAAGGAAAAATCTTGGAAACTTAGAAAAAAGGTTCTGTAAAGATAAAATTTGGACCTCTGAGAGGTGGCAGACTTTTTGCAAAACCATACCACCTGCCATGGTGGTTGTTGGAGGGCTATCATGACCATGAAGGCAACAATTCCCCATGATGAAGAACATTGCTGAGGAAATTAGCTTCACATTGCATAGAATGCCATTCCTGGGAATGCTGTAGAGACCAGCCACGAACCACACAATCTGCTATTTTAGAGAGACAAACAAAAAAGAAGCAAGTAACTTCCTCCTCCAGCTTTTCAGTTTCCTTCTAGTGCACTTTATTGTTTTTTTTGAGCAATCATATTTTATTAGTAATTTTAAATGTACAACATAATGGGTCTCATTATAACACTTACATGTATACATTTCATTGAACATTGGTTAATTTCACCTCCCTGATTATGCTCTCATGACTCCCTCCTCCATCCTATCTCTCCACACCAATGGTCCTGTTTCTGTTTGTATGCCTTGTGTATCTATCTATCTATCTATCTATCTATCTATCTATCTATCTATCTATCTAACTATCTATTATCTACATATCTAACATCATCATCTATCTATCATCTATGGACCTACCTATTTATCTTCTTGTCTCCTCACACTTTTCTTTAGTTCATTATCTTTTCTTACATAGGTCCCTTCTTCTTTCATGATCTATGTGTTTTAATATTGAAATATATTGAAGTCTAACATCCACATATGAGAGAAAATTTGATGCTCATCATTCCAGATCTGGCTTAACTCACATAAAATGATGATCTCTAGTTACATCAGATTTTCAGAAAATGCCATAATTTTGTCCTTTATGGCTGAATAAAACTCTATGTATAACACATGACAATTTCCTTATCCATTCACTTGTTGATGAACACTTAGGTTGATTCCATACCTTGGCTATGGTGAATAACACCACAATAAACCTGGATGAAGAGATCCTCTGTGGTATATTCACTTATATTCCTTTGGTTACATACCAAAGAGTGGGGTAGCTGGGTCATATGATAGTTCTATTTTCAGTTTTCTGAGGAACTGTCATACTTATTTCCATATTGGCAACATCAGCCTGTTTTCCCATCAACAGTGTAGTAGGATCTCTTTCTCCCTGCATCCTTGCCAGCATTTGTTGTTGTTTGTTTTGTTGATGCTAGCCATTCTAACTGGGGTAAGAAGGTATCTTGATGTGGTTTTGATTTACATTTCCCTAATGGCTAAGGATGTTGAACATTTTGTCATCTGATTTTTGGCTGCTGTATTTCTTTTCTTTCCTTTTCTTTTTTTTTGAGAAGTCTCTCTTCAGTTATTTCGCTCATTTTTTGATTAGATATTTTTCTTTCTTGATGTTAAATATTGTAAGCTCTTTATGTATCCTAATACTGATCTCCCACCTGATGTATAGCTGGTAAATGTTTTCTCCCATTCTGTAGGATATCTCTTCACTCTGATAATTGCATCCTTTGCTGTGTAAAAGCTTTTAATTTAATGCAATTTCATTTGTTAATTTTTGCTTTGTTTTCTGCATGATTGGAGTCCTATTCAGGAACACTTTTCCTATGCCTATGTCTTGAAGTGTTTTAATTTTCCTCTAGTAGTTTCAAAGTTTCAGATTTTCCAGTAAGGTCTTTGATCCATTTTGAACTGATTTTTGTACAAGGTAAGAGAAAAGGTTATAGCTTCAATTTTCTACACAAGCATATCCAATTCTCTCAGCACCATTTGTAGAAGAGGATGTCTTCTCCAACTAATATTTTTGGCACCTTTGTGGAATATGAGATTGTTGTGTCTGCATGGGTATCATTCTGGATCCTCAATTCTGTTCCATTGATGTACATTTCTGTTTTTGTGCCAGTATCATGTACTTTTTGTTACTATGCCTTTGGAGTATAACTTGAAATCAGGACTTTTGATGACCCCTGCATTGTTCACTCTGTTCAAGGTCACTTTAGTGATTCAAGGTCTTTTTGTTTCTATATAAATCTTAGGATTAGTTTCCCTATGTCTGTGAAGAATGTCATTGGGATTTTGATGGAGACTGCATTAAATCTGTAGATTGCTTTTGGTAATAGAACCATTTTCACAATATTAATTCTAATCCATGACCATGGGAGATCTTTACATCATCTGGAGTGTTCTTCAAATTTCTTTCTTTAGAGTTTTAAAGTTTTCATTGTAAGGTCTTTCACTCCCTTTGTTAGGTTTATTCCCAGGAATTCTGTTTTGTTTGAAGTTATTGCAAATGAGATTGTTTTCCTAGTTTTTCTCACTGCCTGGTCATTATTGGCATACAGAAAAGCTACTGATTTGTATATGTTGATTTTGTAATCAGCTATTATGCTAAAAGTGTTTATCAGTTTTATCAGTTCTAAATATTTTCTGTTGGAGTCTTTGTATTGTTAGATGCCATCATATCAGGTCTGACTCATAGTGACTCTATTGATAGCAGAACAAAACACTTCTGGATTCTGTGCCAGTCACATGATCTTATTTATGTTTATTCCCATTGTTGCAGACACTGTGCCAACACATGTAGCTGAGGTTTTCCTTTTTTGTTGTTATTGACCTGCCATTGTCTATGATGTGCTTCTCCAGGGAATGGTCCCTCCTGACTACGTGTCCAAAACATGTAAGATGCAGTCTAGCCGTCCTTGCTTCCAAGAAGTACCCTGGTTGCACTTCTTCTAAGACAGATCTGTTGGTTCTTTTGGCAGTCTGTGGCATATTCAATATTCATCTCCAGCACTATAATTCAAAAGCATTGATTCTTCTCCTGTCTCCTTTATTCAATGTCCAGCTTTCACAACCATATGATGTAAATGAAAATACTATGACATGAATCAGACATACCTTTGTCTTCAATGTGACTTCTTAGGCCTTTTAAATATAGAATCATATTGTCTGCACATAGATATTGACTTCTTCCTTTCCTATTTAGATCGCTTTTATTTCATTCTCTTGTCTAATTGTTGTAACTAATAGTTTACTGCTTTGAGCAGCAGTCAAGATGGTGGACACTCTTGTGTTTTTCCTAATTTCAGCATAAATGCATATAGTTTTTCCTATTTAGTATGTTATTGGCCATAGGTTTTTCATATTTTGTGTTTGTTATGTTGAGGTATGTTTCTTCAGTTCCTAGTTTCTTTAAGGCTTTTATCATAAATGGATGTTGAAGTTCATCAATGGCCTTTTCTTCATCTATTGATAGAGTCATGTGACTTCTGTTTCTGAATCCATTTATATGCTATATTACATTTATTACCTTGCATTTGTAGAGCCAGTCTTGTATCTCTGGAACGAAATTAATTTGAACATAGTGTATTAGCTTTTTAATGTGCTATTGAAATTGATTTGCCAGTATTTTATTAAGAATTTTTGCGTCTAACTTCATTAGGGAAATTTGCCTGTGGTTTTCCTTTTTTATGTATCCTTATTTGGTTTTGGTATCAGTGTAATACTGGCTTCATAGAATGAATGGTAGTGTTCCTCCCATTTGTAGATGAACTACAAATAGCTTGAGGTTTATTGATGTTAATTCTTCTTTAAAGGTCTTATATAATTCAGCAGTGAATCCATGTGTTGCTGGACATTTCTTTGTTGGAGATTATTACTGCTTCAATCCCATTGCTCATTACATGTCTGCTTAAATTGTTTATATCCTCTTGACTTAATGTTGGTAGGTCATACTCATATGTGTCTAGGAATTTATCCATGTCTTCTAAGTTTTCCAGTTTTATGGAATATAATTTTTCAATGTTTCCCCTAATGATTCTCTGAATTTCATTGGTATCTGTGGTAGTGTTCCCTTTTTCATCTTAATTTTGTTAATTGGAGTCTTCTTTCTCTTTCCTTTGGCTGCAGATTTATGAATTTTTTTATCTTTTCAAAGAACCAGCTCTTTGATTAATCAATTCTTTTTGTTGTATTTTTGGTCTCTATTTCATTAATTTCTACTCTGATCTCTATTATTTCTTTCTGTTTATTTGTTGTGGGTTTTGTTTATTCTTTTACTAAGAGTTTGAAGTGTACTATTAAGTTGCTTATTTCAGTGTGCTCTGATTTTTTAATGGAGACACTCAGCTATAACCTTCCCACTTAGAAATGTGTTTACTGTATCCCAAATGTTCTGGGGTTTTGTTTAAATTTTGATTTGCTTCAAAGAATTGTTTTATTTCCTCTCTGATTTCTTCAATTACCCATTGATAATTTAAGAGTGCATTATTCATTTTACATATATTTGTATAGTTTCTGTAATTTCTCTTGCTGTTCATTTCTAGTTTTATTCCATTATCATCTGATAAGATACACCTAAGTTATTTTGATTTTTCTGTATTTGTTAAGACTTGATTTATGGCCTAAAATGTGATCTATTTTATAAAAGTCCATCAGCTGCTGAGAATATGGGTATTCTGCAGCTTTTGGGTGGACTATTCTGTTTATGCCTTTTATGTACTTTTGATCTATTGTGGTGTTTAACTCTGAAATTTCTTTGTTGACTTTTTGTCTGGATGTTTAATTTATTGATGAGAGTGACCTATTGAAGTCACTAACTATTATTGTTTCTGGTTCTATCTGTCACTTTAAGTCCAACAGTTTTTTAATGAAGTTTGGTACAGCAATGTCCACAGCATATATATTTACAAATGTCATACTACCTTCATAAAATGTTCTTTTCATTAATATGTAGTTACTATCTTTATCTTTTTGAACTATTTTAGCCTGAAGTCTACATTGTCTTTGGTATATCAATTTCTGTCCTTTCTCTTTCAGTCTGTGGTTGTCTTTGCCAGTAAGACGTGTTCTTGCAGACAAGAAGTTGTTAGATCTTGTTTTTTAATCCAGTCTATTAATCCATGCCTTTTTATGGGAAAGTTATGGCCATTTATATTTAGGGTTATTATTGAGAGAGGTTTTCTGGTTCTTGTAATTTTGTTGCATGTTTTCCTAGTTGGTTGATATACTATTCATTTTTTTCTTTCTTATTTATATTCTTGGTTTGCTGTTTTCTTTCTCTTTTCTTTTTTTCTTGTTTTCTAGACATGCCTGGTTCTTTCAAATTCTCTTCAGTTTTTCTGTTTCTCCCTTGAGGATTATTCTTTCCTATATTCTCATGGTGGAAACTGTCCTTCCTCCTATGTGTGTAGGATTCTTTTAAATATCTTCTGCAGTTCTGGCTTGGTGGTCATGTATTGTTTTAGTTTGTACACATCATGGAATGTTTTTATTTCTGCATTAATTTCAAATGATAACTTTGATCGATGTAACAATCTTGGCTTGCAGTTATTTACTTTCCAGGCCTGAAATATCCAAGATTTCCTAGATTTTAGGTTTTATGATGAAAGGTCTGATGTAATTCAGATGCATTTTCCTTTGTGAGTTAGTGATTTTCCCTTGCATATTTAAATGTTGTTTCTTTGGTCTGTAAACTTGGTATTTTAGTTTTTATGTGTCATAGGAAAATCATTTCAAGTCATATCTATTTGGAGTTCTAAATGTCTCTTGTGGTTGGATGTCCATTTCTTTCTTCATATTTGGATAATTTTCTGCTATTATTTTACTAAGTTTTCTAAGCCTTTAGTTTTTATCTCAGCTCCTTCTGCATCATGGATTCTTTGGTTTTGCCTCTTGATCATGTCTCAAAGTTCTTGAAAATTCTGGTCATGTCGTTTTAGTTGTTTTCTTTGTTGATATCTGAATGTAGCAACTCCTCAAACTTGTCTTCCATCCCTGGTATTCTATCTTCTGCTTCCTCTAGTGTACTGGTGATGCTTCCTACTGTGGCTTTTGTTTGGTTTATTGAATTCTTCATTTACAAATTTCCTGTTTTTTTATCTCAATTTCCTTCCTGAATTTCTCATTCATTTTGGTGACTTTGTCTTCTACGGTGGTGATTTTCTGACATAGGCTTTGTATTGATTCCTTACTTTGTTCATTTGCTTATTTGTGTCTCCTTTGAATTCAGTGATCATTTTTACAAGTAGATTTTGAAATTCTTTGTCTGACATTTCAACTGTTTCAAGATCTTTGGATTCAGTGGTTAAAGAATTATGGTCTTTTGGAGATGTGTCTGCTGCCTTGTTTTTTCATGTTTCTTGTCTCTAATTTGTGATTTGTGCATCTCTAAGGGTGGATATCACTTTCTGTTTTATTTGGGGCTGTTCTTAGTGAACAGCTTTCTGTTGAGATCGCATCTAGTGTCACTCCCAGACAGGAAGTCAGTCAGCATAACAGGTAAAATATCTGACCAAAGCAGATATAAAAATACACCTAAATTCACTTAATGCCAAGTGCTGTACTTCCAATGCCCATATAGCAAAGAATAGTAATAATAATATACTATAAGCTATAAAGTTAAAAAATATCTTGGTTGAATGTATAAATACTGCTTATCTGAAGTAAGAAGGGGGAGCAGAGAAAAGGGAGATAGAAGCATGTCTCAAGGATGAAGTAAAAAGAAGGGAATGGAAGATCTAGAAAGGAAATGAATATTAGTAAGAGGGACGGAAAGCAACTAAAGAAAAAATGATTGCACAATACAGAAAACAATATTTAAACAGTATTAGATAGAAATAAGCAGGACAATAGGAAGTAGTAAGAGATTTAAACTGTAAATAGAAAAACAAGGCAATACATAGACAGAAAAATATTTTTAAAAATAAACCAAAAAACCCTAAAATTTCATTAGAAAAAAATGGAAATGAGGAAATTTATATTAACAATGAAAAGAGGGAAACATAGAAAAAAAAAGAAAAGGAAAGAAAAGAAGAGCCAGACACAGACTTGCTCCCCTCCAACCCCAGCATCTCTTGGAGCTTAGACAGGAGTATCTTGAGTCCCCCCAAAGGCAGGCTGCACAATTCAATGTGATCCCATCTCCAGATAAAAATAAGGAAAAGACTGGGAGTAATACATAGTAGCAGAGCATTTAATCCATGCAAAGATCTGGATTCAATCCCCAGCACAACAGGAAGAAAGAAGAAACAAGAAAAAAAGAAAAAAGAAAAAAAGAAAAGAAAAGGAAGAAAACGTATTAGAGGCACTTCTTTCTGTGTCCTCTAATATTGGATTCTGTTAGGTGGAGGTTGTGGTTAGTTGAGGATGGTATCTTTTAATCTGACTGAGGCTCACAGTTTACAGTCTGTGTAGTTCCCCTCAGGAGATAGAGTCGTCTTCTCTTTTTATGGAGTGGGGCTTGCTTCTGAGCAACATTCCTGAGCTTTCTGCTCCCTGAACTTCTCAGTGTGACAGCATCCCATCTCTCTCCTCACTGTTGTCTGCTGCAGCTGGGTAGCATGCTCAGGTTGTGGCAGGTCAGCTCCAGGATTTCATTATTTGATAATCATTTTTCTAAGTCTTCCTGGGGTAGCTCAGTCTCATATAATAGGTTCCTTCTCAAGAAGGCACAGAATTATGGCCCTCATAGACATAGAGCATGGGAAAGAGTCACTTCTCCAATGTTGGACCCCCTAGTCAGGAAGAGACACTGTCTCATCAACTCTCTGGAAGATTTCAAGGGCTACGGGCTTTTTCAAAGAACTGTGGGCTTGTCCTTTGGGACTGCCGATCTGACGACCAGGGCTGTTTGGCTTACATCTTTGCATGAGGGATCCATTTTCTCTCCTTACCAGGAAGCCATAACTAGAAAGGTATCCTGCTTACTCTGTCTTGATTTTCAGCTCTGTTCTGCAACCTGGGACCATCTCACAATCTCCTCTGTGATTTCTGTGCTTCTCTCGACCTTCTTCCTTTGGAAAAAGTCCATTCATTCCTATTCTAATTCCATTTTTTACCATTTTTACACAGAGGCTGCCTTTAATTCATTATCTGGAATGAGAAAGTCCCATACTTTATTGTTAAAGCCCAACACAGAACCAGATAGAAATGGAGAAATTTAATTTGCAGAGACTAGCTGCAGAGCAAAGAAAGATGACTTGGAAATAAGAAGCACTAAATTAATGACAGGTATATGAGGATTCAGGGCGGGGATTTAGCTTAGTTGGTAGAGCGCTGGGCTGCAGCCTCTGAGATCCCGAGTTCAATTCCCAGCACCCCAAAAATGGGGAAGGGCCTGGCAATCCACTCCCAAGGCAATCCTGAAACAGTCGGCTATTGAAAACCCAATGAGGGTTTCTATGGGTCGGATATCGACTCGACGGCACCTAACAACAACAACAAACAACATATGAGGATTCAGCATAAGGTTCAACATGTCATAACAAAGATAAAGAAGAAAAAATGGAAGTAAACAATATGGAAAAAATTTAAAAATAGGGTCAATAGAACCAATTACTTTTAATTAGACAAGACTAAGAAAGTCAAAATACTTTTGGAAAGATTAACAAAATAAGTATAAATATGACATGGCAGAACTTAAAAACAAAATATAATATTGAGAAATTTCATGCTAATAAATTTGAAAAATTATCTGAAATTCTAAAAGATACAACTCAGCAGTATCTATCAGTAACTTATGGGTAAAGAAGAATCATAAAACTTGAATAGTCCTATAATCATTAGAGATTCAGCACTTGAAAGTTTCACAAAGAAAGTACCAGGCCAATTGCATTCAACCAACCAAATCATATCCTACACAATTTATTTCAAATAATAATAATAAAAGTATAGTATTCCAGATATTTTCAGATTTTCAAATAATTTGGAAATTATTGATCTAAAATGAGATAAGGATAGTTAGTATCTCTCTCTGTCTCTCTGTCTGTCTTTCTCTCTCTCTCTCTCTCTCTCTCTGGTCTGACTCATAGTGACCCTATGTACAACAAAGTGAGATACTCCCCAGTACTGTTCCATGCCTGACACTATGTCAGTACTTCTCTGGTATTTATAGTATTTTCAATGGATGATTGTTCTGGGAGTGGGCTGCTAGGTCCTTATCCCATTTTTTGGCAGTGCTGGAGTTCAAATTCCAGGGCATGAAAGAGTACAGTGTAGCATTTGACCAACTGAGCTAAAGCCCAGCCCAAAATAAAAAAAACTAAAGTTCTTTCTCTCTTGATAACATTTGAACAAATACAGTAAACAAAATATTTTAAAGCTAAATCTTTAACGGAAAACATCCAGAATCAATGCAAGTATACATCATAAATAGAATGTTAATAATTATATGTGGTATATTTATTTAATGGGCTAATTGTTCCATAGTAACCAAAATGGATGCACTATGACTACAAGCTATAATTTAGATGAATCTTAAAAACAATGTTGAACAAAAGATCTAAGTAATATAAAAACATATACAGAATTATTTTACTTATACTGTTCAAAAATAACCAGAACTAAATAATATATTGCTTAAAGATTCTTGTATGTCTGGTGAAACTATGATTTAGGTACAAGGTAATGGTCAAAATAAACAACTATAATGAGGGAAAGACATGGTTATTTCAAAGCCACTAATCTTAACATAAGGTGTAAAATTATGTATGCTTGTCTTATTAAAAGTCTTTAAATGAGCTGGGTTTGGTGGTGTACACCTGTAATCCCAACAACTGTGGAGGCAAAGGAAGGAGGAACATGAGTTCTCGGCCAGACACAGCCTACAAGGCCCTATCTGAAGATAAAAAATAAGAAATGGACTGGGGCTGCAGCCCAATGATAGAGCACTGGCAAAGTATGTATGAAGCCATGCCTTCAACCCTTAGGTATCCTTCCCCTAAAAAGTCTTTAAATGTCATTTGCAGGAAAATGGATGAAATTAGTGAAATATACCAGAGCTAGAAAGATGAACATCATGTATTTTCTCTCACATGTGGATGCTAGATTTCAATATGTATTCAATGTTTTAATATATATGCCATGAAAATAGAAAGAAGATTATATATGTAGAAAAATGAACTAAAGAGAGAAGCAAGGGGATGGTATAAAGGGGTAATGGGGAAAAGGAAGAGAAATGTCACATGTTTTGCTATCAAAGGCAGAATCTGGATTTAAATACACACACACACACACACACACACACACACACACAAATAAGACATGCAAGTAGAAGGAGGACCATTGATGAGGAAGAAAGGAATCAGCAGGAGGAAGCAGGCTCATGAAAGGGTAATGAGGGAGGGGAACATGAGCCCTGTACAATGATATCCATGTATGGAAAGGTCTAATGAAAGCCATTAACTTGTACATTAACTAAAAGGTACTAATAAAAATATTCATTATTCATTAAACCTGTACAACTATGTTATATAAACTCTTTTGTATGTATAAAATATTTTGAAAGAAAGAAAAATGGAGAGAGATTAATAGGGAGAGAGAAACCAATGAGTCCAGCTGAAAATGAAATCTTAATTTGGGGTTCAAATCCTAAATTTGCCTCTTACTAGCTCTGAGCCCTGTGCAGTCTACTTCAACTTTCTGAGTTAAAATTGTCTAATACATAAAAGTTAGATAGTATCTATCTCATAGCATTGTTTGAGAATCAAATGACATGTTTCTGAGGTGCTTAGCAAATAGTAAGTGCTCAGTAAATGACTGCTATACCTCCTATATGACACAGTTGTTTATCTTTCTATTCCTTAACATTTATGAAACACCTATTATATTTACCAGACTCTGTGCCAAACTATATTAATAAATAAGGAAGATACAATGCATGTCTTTGTAAAGCTTACAATCTAAGAGAGACTTAATCCATCACAAAGATGTTGTTGTTGTTAGGTGCCATTGAGTCAGGTCTGACTCCTAGGGTTTTCAATGGCTGATTGTTTTGGGATTACTTCAGGAGTGGATTGCCACATCCTTCTCCCATTTTTGTGGTGTTAGTGATTGAATGGAGGGCCTCAGAAAGTGCAGAGTGGCACTCTACCAACTGAGCTAAACTCTAACCCTAATTACAGAGATAGATATGATAAAATAAATTATGATAAATAATAAAAGAAAATAAAAGAAGGAGGAATTTTAACATAAAGGCCTTATTTTAACTAGAGGGTTAAATGTAGTCTTCTTGGAACAAGAAGAGTCAGAGTCCTAAAATATTTTCTTATAGCTCCCTCTGTTAAAGTATCTTATCTAGCTTTCCAATTTTTACCTTTGATTCTCAATTTAAATGACTTTTTTGTAACTTCGAATTCAGTGCCTACTCAAAAACATTTAATATTGCCACATGACTATTAATTTCATATAAATGCTGAAATTTCCAGTGTTTATGTCTTGTTACAGAGGTTTACACATAGAAGATGACTAGGAAAACAATTTCTGCATCAGATATCCACACTCAGAAATAAATATACTGGGTTTCAGATTCCTTCCAAAATAGTATTCAAAACAACTACACTGAGATTCCATCTCACTCTAATCAGGCTAGCAACCATCAAAAAAAAAAAAAAAAAAAAAAAAAAAAAAAAAAAAAAAAAAAAAAAAAAAAAAAAAAAAAAAAGAAAGAAAGAAAGAAAAGAAAGAAAGAAAAGAAAAGAAAAGAAAAAACAATAAACACTGACAAGGATGTGGGGGGAAATAAATGAAACTTTACACACTACTGGTGGGACTGGAAATTAGTAGTCATTTTGGGAAATGCCTGCAGCCATACCACTGTGGCATCTGATCCCATCAGATCTCAGAAGCTAAGCAGGGTCCGGCCTGGTTAGTACCTGGATGGAGACCTCCTGGGAACACCAGATACTGTAGGCTTGGGAGAAGGACTTGGCAACCCATTCCCAAAAATCAATCCGCCCTTGAAAAAACCTATGAACAGCCGAGAAGCACTGACAACAGTGTTTCTCCTGTTGTACATAGGGTCTCTATGAGTTAGACACCAACTCCACGACACCTAACAACAACAACAACAACAACAGCAGCAGCATTATGGGAATCAGTATTGAGGCTCTTCAGCAAACTAAAAATAGAGCTACCATAGGATCCAGCTATACCACTCTTCGGTATATATCCAAAAGAATCTAAGTCAACATATCATAGAGACCCTGGTACCTCCACAATCATTGCAGCACTTTGCACAATAGCCAAGATATGAAATCAGTCCAGGTGTCCATCAACATGTGAATAGATAAGAAATGTGAAAAAATATATATCTATGACGGAATTTTATTCCACAATAAAGAAGAAAGAAATTGTGTCATTTGCAGGAAAACGGATGGAACTGGAGATCATTTTAAGGTAAATAAGCCAGATGCAGAAATGCAAATACTGCACAGTCTATCTCATGTGCAGAATCTAGATTTATTTTTTTTAAAGTGTAAGTGTGTGTGTGTGTGTGTGTGTGTGTGTGTGTGTGTGTGTGTGTGTAATTGGGAAGTATAAAGGGACATGTTTGGAAGGAGGAGGGAAATAGTGAAAGATGGAAGCAACATGAAGGAGTAATGGAGTGAATAAAAGCAAAGTAGATCATATCATTATATGAAAGTGTCATAATGAAGTTCATTATAATGTATATTAATTAAAAACAAAGTTAAATAGAAAATATACCAACAAAAGCTTATAGGTTTTCTTTTAAAAGAAGAAAGGAATGAAGAAAAGAAGGAAGGAAGGAAAGAAGGGAAAGAACAAATGAAGGAGGGGAATAAGGAAGGAAGGAAGAAAGAAGGAAGAAAGGAAGAAAAGTTAGTTATGGACATTTAGAAAAGCACATCCAAAAATAGTAATTAAAATATGTTAAAAAGTGAAAGTAGCAAATGAAACCTTCCTTCATAAATTGCCCATTATGATTCTTTAGCCCTTGTTTATATAATCATGACTGCAGTTTCTTTTTCTTTTGGAGCCAAATCCCTAGAGTCTTGTGTTCTTAGCTGGCATGGACAGAATGAAGTTATGGTATGTGAATCTCCTAAATTCTGAATACAGCATTTTCCCACTTACTACTCTCACAGGTCTGTAAGGTAATGGGAAGGAAAGTTGAAGGAAGCAATTTGAGCACTGGGCTCATTAAAAAGCAAAAGACAAAGTCAGTATTGCATCTTGAACTTAATCAGATGTAATAGCATTTTCCTTGAACTGTATTAAACAAATTTTTCTAAATTTAAGTACTAGCATAAGCAGAAATGGAAAAATGAAGCATTTATGTGGAAATTTTTGTGCTCTTTATCATAATAATCACACTGATAAAGAATCTGAGACAAAGGGAAGTGCTCTAATATCTACTTAATAAATCTTATACTTGAAATATTGAATTGTATATTTGAAAGATTTTGTTTCCCAAAAGACTTGTAGCATCTTGAGACTGTAGTTTCACAGTGCTGAACTTCCTTTCTCCCATGCCAACAAAATATGATGCTTCATTTGTGAATGGGTGAAAGGGGAAAAAAAGAATATGAAAATATTGTATTAGTATTGGGCAAAAGATTTAAAAATTAGATAAAAAGCAATGATATTCTGGCCCTTCCAGCTACTTTCTTATCCCTAACAAAAACAAAAATAGGCAAGCAAAACACTTCCTCTTGTTAGGTGCTGTCGATTCAGTGTCCGACTCATAGTGACCCTACATACAGCAGGCGAAACAGTATTGTTACTACTTCTCTGCTATTCATAGCGTTTTCAATGGCTGAATGATTTTTTGGAGTGGATTGCCAAGTCCTTCTCCCAAGCCTACAACACCTGGTATTCCCAAGCGGGTCTCCCATCCAACTACTAACCAGGTCTGACCCTGCTTAGCTTTTGAAATCTGACAAGATCGGATATCACAGTAGTACAGCTACAGGCAAAACACTTCTAGGGAAGTACAAATGATACACATTTGCATAGACTTTGCCTATTAATTCATATATACTCTGAATTGATAGCATGGGATAAAAGCAGTTCTATCTTTCATAAAGGAATTTACCATCAGCTGTTCTGTCTTTTTTTTTTTTGTACATATGCTGGGTCGGCAATAGATGCTAGGAGAGAATTCCATGTAAATTTCCATACCTCCTCAGATTCTACCATTTCCTTTACCTTCTCCACCATTATTGGTTCCTTAGGAAGCACAATTTAGACATCACTGGCTTTAAGGAAAGAAACGTCTATTGCTAGCACATTCACTGAATGAGCTCCAATCTCTACCCAGGGAGAAGTAGAAGCATGAGTGTGTGTGTATACACTGACTTGTACATGTGTGTGCATGTGTGTGTGCACTGGAATCCCCACTTTTTGGTTTAGAAAGCAAAACTAAATTTCCATAAAAAGTAGGTAGGGTTTTTTTTTTTCTGCATATGCACATACACTCAACTTTCAAATTTATAACGATGGGCAGACAAAAAGA